>SNQJ01S0098808.1:30908-55369 GCA_010110895.2 Picea sitchensis | reverse complement strand
AAGAGTGGTGCTACCAGCGTCATCTCTCTCGTTTTCGAGATTAAAATTACAACTTGGTTGAAATTGTGGTCTTGACAACTAGCATGGTTTTGAAAAGAAAAAAAACTCAAAATCAACCTCTGAAACTAAAAGTGGTGCTAGCAATAGCACCCCCTTTTCTTCATTGTTAATATTACAACTTGTTTGAAGTTTTGGCCTTGACAAACGGTATCGGTCTGAACCAAAACCACAACATCAACCTTTGAATCAAAATGTGTTGTTGCAACAATGTAAACATAATTATAATAAACATCGTTGATCTTAATTTTGATGCTAGGTTGATATATGTTCATAGAAATAGTGTCATTCGGTGCAAGTCACATGTTCCGTAATACCACCCACTCATAACTAGACCATATCCAAGAACTCATTATTTTCAAGAAACCATGAATGCACATACAAATTTGTTTGAGAACAAAACAAAAATATATTTTCTAAGTTCCTACAAAAAATTTTGAGAACAAAACAAAAATAGATTTTCTAAGTTCCTACAAAAAGTGGCACTAACATGTTGTTGTTGAAAATGGCTTGTGGAGAACTATTGAGGGTGCATATCCTATTTGTTAATATAAGATGATAATATTTTTTTGATAAACATCTATGGGTTGGTGTACTAGCCATGCTTTCTCAAGACTACATGAATCTATTCAAAAGAGTTCATTGTGAGAGTATAGTGTATGATTTAATAAAAGGTATTATGGTGAGAGAGCCAACTACATTGCTTGCAATGTATGGTGAGCGAGTGAGAGAGAGAGATGAATTCTTTGTTGGAAATGTATTGTGAGTGAGAGAGAACCAATTGTGTTGCTTACAATGTACGACATTGGCAAGAGCTATTGTTGTGCACTAGTGTTAATACCACTAGCTAGAGTGTGCATATCGATTTAGATTCATTATACCACTGATCTATGGGTGTAGTGGCTAAAGACTGTGTATGTTTCACATACCTTGATTAGGTTAATGGTTGCGACCCATAACCATTTCTCAACTGCCCATAACTAAGTTGTATTTACAAGTGCCTAAGAAGCATGGAATCTTGTTCCACATTGTTGTTGTAGTTGAGCTTGTTGATGTTACTATAGTTAAGGTTGTTGTAGTTGAGAATGTCTATTCAATTGATGGTGATATGCTCGAGGTTGTTTCTACTACTTTGTTGTAGAACCAACCAATGAGGTTTTTACCTGAAAATTTCAAAACCTTGTCCAATGAAATGTCCAAGGAAGATGGGGACCAAAAAGGGTTCATAGAGTTAGAAAAGGGGACGATGCATGGGAGGGCCTATGACTCTCACAGTTAGTATTATGAGGGGGCCATTAATAGGCCCGAAGAAAGCCTTAGAATGTTCCTTCTTAACTTAATAACAATAATATACCAAGCAATATCTTTGTTTTTCCTGATTCCAAAACAACTTATGGTATACTAGGATACATTAAATTCATTTAAACTAAAAAAAAACCTAAATGAAATCATTTCTTACCGATTTTCACATGTCATTGTTTATCTAGCTCACTCCTCACTATTACACATCAAAATTACTCACTTCAATGATGACCTATTGTCGTCATTACAAGTGTTGCAAGTGTCGCACTTTGGCCACAAATGTTGCAAACATCACAAGTGTCGCAAATATCATATTGTCATCTTGCATATGTTGTATCTCAAACGACATCATAGGAACACTTGAGACATCCTTAGAGATTGGTTAAAAGAAGGATAAGTCATTTGACGAAGAGTACAAATATTTTTCCTTGAGAAAGACGACTTGAAAATCATTTTTGAAGGGCAGTGCTTCCCTACCCACTAGCAGGGAGCGCTAGCACTCCTTGCCCTCCTTTGGGGGAGCGTTGCAAAGCTATTTGCACCATTCTGGGGGAGAATTGTGTTGTTGAGGAAATCAGGGGAAGAACCCCCTTATCTCTGAAGTCAGTTTGATTCGAATCTGAGGTCAAGGTTGGATCTTAGGGAGGATCCACAACTGATGGAGAAATATCCTCAACCTATGCCAAGAATCTCTAAGGTGGTTGGGCCTCTCAAAGCCTATATAAGGAGGCCTCCTCATGGTGAAAGGCGGAGACATTAAATGCGTCAAACTTATGATCTCATAAGGGAGAAAAATTAGTGAAAGTATAGTCATTCTGATCGTGGAAATTTTGAGCAAGGGTTTGGACAAAGAGAGCTTGGTGAGGTTGTCGCATTTGCATCTACAGTTGTAAGCACTTTGCTTTGTTTTCATTGATATATATGTGCTTGGCCCGTTTCCTTCAAGTTTGTGTATGTTTCATGAAATTTTTCTTTTTGATATATCTATTTCGAAGCTAATCATGGTAGAATAGGAAGTATGTTTTGTCGTTGTTGTTCATTGGATTGCAGGACCTTCTGAAGAACTTGGAGATCAAGATCAACCTGGATCGAGCAAGGACAAACATCATTAAATGTATTTACACTCCTTTATTCTTCTTCCTTAGCACCTTTTTGTCTTGGTTATAGGGGTCTAGGATCCAAGAGGGAATTCACATGTCTGCAGGGGGATTTTCCTGTAACAGAAATTGGTGACTCCACTGGGGACCGAAGCTTTCAGTTTTGGTTTCATTCCTTGGTCTTGTTTTGGCCTTTTCTCACCTTTAGATCCTGTTCACTGTATTTTTCCAGTTCTCAGATGTGTTGTTGGTTTTTGGATTCATCCCATACACACTAAATTTTAGAGTTTTCTTGAGTTTTTTTTATTTCTGAGAAAGTTTCTCTTTTTCTCAGAGGCTAGCACTTCCCTTCCTTTACATACAGAGAGATAGTGCTCCCTTGCAGGCTCCCAAAGAGCATTGTAATGCTCTAGTGCCCTTGACACCAGAGCGTTGGTCTTTTTCTGCTAAAAAATCCTTTGGGAATCCATCTCTGAGTGTAGTTTACCATCAAATTTAAAGCAAGAAATTACCTAAAAATAAATTTTAAACCATGCAAAATGTTTGGAAGGGGTCAAGGACCAACTTGATCTGGATGGAAGAAGAAATTCTTGACTATAGCTCTGGGACCAATGACTCCAAGAATTGCCCTCCAAAGTCAATTTCTCCACTACTAGAAGTTTTGGCACAAATGAATTGGTAAAAGACATTTTTTACCCTATATTAATATTATAGATTTCATTTTTTGCTAAAACCATAGTTATTTTGGGTTTTGAAAATCATTTTGGAGATATTATTAATAGCCTGGTATGCATTTTTATCATTATTGGCAGGTTTTGAAGCAGTTTTGTTTGATTTTTATCTTGTCGCATTAACAAGCATGGTCTTAGTTCCTTCTCACGCTCGAAAAAACATGAGAATGCAACCGAGTAAACTTTTATCTATTTTTTGGACTCACATGGATACATGAAAAAGGAACCCCCTGGAGTTGTCTTTAAGCTTTTTTTAGACTCTCTAAACATGAAAATATTGTCTAGTGATATTGCTTCCTTTCCCACTTGTTAAAAGGTTTGAAAGGGCGTGTTACGAGTGATAATTTACCTCTTTTTCGGCCTCGCAAGACTAACATTACGAAAAAAGGACAACCCTGGAGTCATCTTTAAGTTCTTTTCAGACTCTCTAAACATGAAAAATCACCGAGTTTACCTTCTATGGACTCGTTAAAAAATCATACATTGAAGGGCCCATATGGGACCAAACCCTTACTTCTTCCAGTTCGTTAAACAAAGGAAGAGGGACTTACCAAAGATGAGTTATATCGATCATGTGTTACCCTCCTCGAGCTCGTTAAATTAAAAAAGAGGTACTCGACTATCTGGATGGGGGGAAAATTTGAAGGAAGCAAGCCAAGCAGTTTTTGAAAACATCAAAGGTCACTCTTATGGTCTCCCTTGAACATGACACTTTGTCTTTTCATACATTTTAATCCATTGAACCTCAGCACTGAACCAATCCTTTGAGTTTCTTTACTCCTTTGTGTCACCCGACGAAAGTCACAGTATCCACTGCATCATCATGTTTTGGTCCATGTCATGTTTTTGCTATTGTGCCTCATTGCTCAAGGGAAGTATCTACCTCGAGATTCAACCATCACAAATTTCTTGTTTCAACACCCATGTTAGTTCGTTCTCATCTGATTCATCACCTTATATCTCTATGTCAGTTTCGTGTTATTGATGGGGGATACATCAAGGCCCTCCTTCGACGAGTCTATTCCTATCGACTTCAACACATTATCCGGGAACTAGACCTAGAAACCAGTTAGTACCTTGGGACCTGCATGCCTCAGTGGCATGCCTCCTCACTTCTGATAGTAGGTTTACATCATTGACCTCTAATCGGATGATTCCACGAATGTTCGACTTCAGCTCATTTATTCACATTCGCTGGAATGTACTAGGGTAACTTGGGAATCATTGACATCAATGGTGATTTCCCTCGCACTTGTTAACGGTTTACCTCATTGATCGGTAATCAAGTGGTTTCTACCATGTTCGTCATTAGGACATCTATCCACATGCTTATATTCGTATTGCATCAGAATCGGTAAGAAGACCCTGGGATCACTCTGATATATGCTTTGCCCAGGTTGCGACGAATTTTCTTTTGAGAATATTGATACATATATTGTCACATAGATCCACTTTGTATTGGTCTATGGCTATGTCTTGTCGTCTCGTAGCTCCACTGTGTATTTTTCGTGGCTACGATCAGTTAATGTAATGGAAGTATAGATCCACATTGTATCTTTGGTGGCTATACCCTTTTATTAATATAATTATGGATCTGTGGTGTATCTTATGGTGGCCATACCTTGAAAGTATTTATCACTCAAGCATAGGTATGTCTGCCTTGGGTTTGAAACATATCATAACATTTGTCTGATGGTTGTATGCAACTTCTACCAGGTTCTCTGAGTCCATGCCCTTGCTTGAAAAAGTCTACAAAGTACTTCAGTCATTAGTTTTTGTCTTCTAACTTCTCACTTTGGGGGGCAATCCGTTACACATCAAAATTACTCACTTCAATGATGACCTATTGTCGTCATTACAAGTGTCGCAAGTGTTTCACTTTGGCCACAAATGTCGCAAACATCACAAGTGTCGCAAGTGTCGCAAATATCATACTGTCATCTTGCATATGTCATATCTTGAACGACATCACAGGAACACTTGATACATCCTCAGAGATTGATTAAAAGAAGGATATGTCATTTGACGAAGAGTACAAATCTTTTTCCTTGAGAAAGACCACTTGAAAATCGTTTTTGAAGGGTAGCGCTCCCCTACCCACTAGCAGGGAGTGCTAGTGCTCCTTTCCTTCCTTTGTGGGAGCATTGCAACACTCTGTACACCATTCTAGGGGAGTGTTGTGATGTTGAGGAAATCAGGGGAAGATCCCCTTTATCTATGAAGTTAGTTTGATTCGAATATGAGGTCAAGGATGGATCTTAGGGAGGATCCACAACTGATGGAGAAATATCCTCAACCTATCCCAATAATATCTAAGGTGGTTGGGCCTCTCAAAGCCTATATAAGGATGCCTCCTCATGGTGAAAGGAGGAGACATTGAAGGCATCAAACTTATGATATCATAAGGGAGAATAATCAGTGAAAGTATAGTCATTCTGATCATGGAACTTTTGAGCAAGGGTTTGGACAAAGAGATCTTGGTGAGGATATTTCATCTGCATCTACAGTTGTAAGCACTTTGCTTTGTCTTCATTGATATATATGTGCTTGGCATGTTTCCTTCAAGTTTGTGTATGTTTCATGAACTTGTTCCTTTTGATAGATCTATTTCGAAGCTAATCATGGTAGAATAGAAAGCATGTTTTTTCGTTGTTGTTCATTGGATTGCAGGACCTTTTGAAGAACTTGGAGATCAATATCAGCCTGGATTGAGCAAGGACAAGCTTCATTAAAGGTATTTATACTCCTTTCTTCTTCTTTCTTGACTAGTGTAGCTTCATTAGAAGGAATGTCAGTGTCCAACATTAGCGCCTTTCTATATTGGTTATGGGGGTCTAGGATCCAAGAGGGAATTCACATGTCCGCAGGGGGATTTTCCTGTAGCATTCACTCCTCTGTCACTCCAGCCAACAAGGGAACTCTCATAGGTTATTCTCCTCTGTGCTCGGCCAGCAAGGGCACTCTCACAGTCAGTCACTCTGCATTGGGTTATTCTCCTACTGGATCTCTCACTTTGTGTGGATTTTGGGACTCTCATAGTCGTTCATTACTCTGTGCGTTGATGACCCACAACTCCATTCCCGCTAGTTAAGCCTAGCCCGAACCGAGAACAAACTTGAAGCAAAAATCTCTTATCAAAAGAAAAAAAATTGTGTAATTTGCGTTCATGGTAGCTCTGTGTTTTTTAAACCTCAGAACAAAATAAATAATCACAATCATTGATAAAACTTCACATTTGATAAAATTTACTTTGTATTGCAAAGACACCGTTGTTTTCTTCCTAGAAACCACTAGAACGCATTCTGACATTGGCCCCATTCACATTAATTATTATATAGGATTCTTGTTTGATTGTCAAATAGTTTATGTGAGTCATGTTTGAGTCCAACAACCCTCCTAGATCATCAATGCATGCATCTAGTCTAACCATGTCAAATTTCAGTCCATACAAGCACAAATTGGAAAATTTTCAACATTGTCCCCATTCACATTAATTATTCTATAGGCTTGTTGTTTGATTGTCAAATTGTTTGTGTGAGTCATGTTTGAGTTTGGAAACCCTCCCATACTGTCATTGTATGCATCTAGTTTAACCATGTCAAATTTCAGTCCATACAAGCACAAATAAACAAACCAAATACATTGATATAATGGGAAATAACTATAAAAATGTGGGTGAATATACTTGCCTTTTTGTCTTTTAAAACAAATGATAAACCAATTTCCCTTTGCATAAGATCAGTAAATTCATGTCGATAACGATGTGTTGTTTTAATCATCTTACTGAACCCTTCCCATGATAACCTACCATAGTATTCTTCACATCATTCTATCCAATACTCCATCCAATCAAGATTGTTTGCAATGTATAAATGTAGAGCATCCCACTCTCGACCAACTATATGAAAAAATAACAATTGAATATCAATAATTAGCTATCATTGGAAAATTTTAATATAGTTGATGGAATAAAAATAAATGAATGAGTATGATAATATAAAATTGAAAAATTAAATGTATAATATATTAAATCTACAACATCTAATTACCTTTCACCGTCCTCATTCTACCTTTCTCCAATATGACCTCCCCTTCAAATTTGTTGATGGAGTCGAGATGCCAAATGCGAGGCACATTCATATTTTCTGCTAATTTAGGAAGATATTGACTAATATACACCATGCATTGATATACCATATAGCCCTCCACCATAGAACCCTCGGGACGTGCTCTTTGGCACCTATACAACCGTTGGAAATGTGGAATTATGGGAATATAACGAAGAACTTTGCGAGGCACCTTTTTGTTGATTGATCGGTTCAATATCTAATTATTTGATTATCTTCATGATAAAATGAGGCTGGATATCTTCATTAATATCTAGACTCATTCCTACCTATTCTTGCATCCTTGATTTCTATAGCTTTGGCCCCCATTGGTAAAGAACCAAATTACTAGTTACGAATCAAGTATTGAACCATTGGGAGATACTTAGATCTGATCTAGGATCATTATATGTTCACTCTAGTTCTTGTTGTTCCTGATGTTTGAACGATCTCCCTTTATCTATGGGCTATGAGTTCTAGTATACATGTTATATCTTCATTTATAGGAGCTTCAATTCTCATGCTTATTTTCATCATTGGTTCAGTCCATGCATGGCGAAAAGGAACATTGGAATGTTTCTCAATTTCTGAGTATTTGAGGGGGAGGAGGGAAGTACAAAATGACATAAATCCAATGGTGAATCCTATAGATTTACCTTTACTCAATCAAAAAAATTTGAATCCAGGTATTTCAACTACCCCAAACGATCCATCGAACGAATTGGGCCAGACTCTCTAGTTTATGGCTGCTCCTTTACGATACATGGTTCCACCGAATTAGATTCATTAATAGGTTTGTGATTCGACTCTGATCGTTATGGTTCGGTACCAAGATCTGGTCATGGATGAGCTTACCTCATTGTAACGATGAGAACTGTGACCATGAAAAGGGCTCCCTCTGTAGTGAGATTGATTATACGAACAAGTGCTCGAACCAAACCAAAATATGTAGTTTTCGTGGGAGCATGCACTATCACAGAGGAATGTTTGGTATAGATTCTTGTGGATGTCTATTTTCCAGGTTTCCCACCTGAACCAAAGGCTAATATAGATGTTATAATGAAACTTCGTGAAAGAAAAGAGAGGGTCATAGTGTATTATTCCGATCAAGCTTGAATCGAGAATGAAATGAAAAGGACGGGTTGGGTTGCTAGACATATGGAAATTATGTTCGTCTCCCTTTTTACTAGATTAAATCCAGTAACTTCTCAAGTAGAGGATCGACATCATGAATATCATCCTGGTTGTCCTCATCCATTGGAGAAAATGTGTCTTGGATCAATCTATGTATCTCATCTTCCTGATTTGTATCAATAATGTTATCTCCATCCATATCATCATTAAGAACTCAATCTTCAATATTTTGATCTCCATGTTCCTCACCTTGTAAAGTAGTATTTCTGCTACTACTTGGCAAATAACTCTCTAGCGGGCATTGTCTTTATATTTACAAACAATGTATTAAAATTAGTGTGTATAGAACATATATTAAAATGATAAAACATTTGACAAATACATGACATGGTCACTATTACAAAGAATACATTATATATTGAATAATGTCTTACCAAGGGATGATATTCATAACCCCCTTACCAAGGGATGATATTCATAACCCCCTTACCAAGGAATGGAAATGTTGAGTTGTATTTCCAAGTGCCTAAGAAGTGTCGATATAGCAACGAAAAATCATGGATATATAGACAGTTTTCTAAAACTGTCGCTATAGCGACGAATGTCGGGGCCAAACCACAAAAAATTTAAAAGAAAGCCAAAATTTTAATGCATTTTTCCACTAATTATAGAAATGTGGAAATATTTCATCGCATTTTGGGCCCATATGTACTAGTGAGTAAGAGACAATATGGGTTAAGCACAATCATTCTTGGTAAATGTGAGAGTCAAGAATGCATGAGAGAAAAGGAAAAGAAATTTGAGTAGTGAGGGGATCAAATTTTTACTGTTGGGAAAAAAGGGAAGAAAAACAGAGTGATTGTTAGGAAAGAGGAGGCAACCATAACAGGTGTTGAGGACAACTTGTTGAAGCTAGTAATTATGATGATAATTAGGTTGCCATGTTTGTAAGTTAATTTCCATTGAGAAAGTTACCCAGCGGAGCATTTGTAAATGATGTTGTGAGCACTCCTATTGCAGCTAGATTTCCTAGAGCCCCTAGTTGAGAGATTCCTAGTCGGTCTATGTTAGAACCCTAGAGGGGATGGAGATTGTCTAAGGTATTATGGTGTAGAGAAGGAAATATCATCCCTTGGGTTGTACAAATTGATCGGGAAGAGAGTTGGGTGGTTGTAATTGTTGTAAGTCGTGTCACTATATAAACAGTGGGTATTGGGTTGTTAGAGTGGACATTATCCAACCATAGGAGCTTGTCATCCTTGTGGACTCACAACACTAGATCAAGGGTGACCTATTGCTAAGATAATTGGAGCAACAGAGTCTATGGTTGGGTGGAATGTTTGTTGTCTATATCTAGCTATGTAAAATGTTTTTAAAGACAAGTGTTTGATCATTGTGTTATTTATTATGTGAACGTTATGCTTGAATGGTGTGTTTAATTTATGTTATATGCATTTAAATGTTATTGTTCATGCTTAAATCATTTGCATTCATGATTTTTAAACTTATTAATAACTGCATGAACTCGTATGTCATGTTGCACATATTTTCATTTTTGAATCGATACCCAAGTCAAAATTGTAGTAATGTAACCTAACATAGGAGTTGGGTACATTACATTGTGGATGTTAAGTTTGTGTTATACTACTTTGTGGCTAGATGCACACTGAATGCGTCCAAATACTAGATATTTTTGCATATTATTTATGAAAAGAAAAATATATTTACAGGTTTTTATATTTTATGTTTCATTTTCTCTATCTTTTAAGGTTGGCCAACTTCTTCAATCCTTGAATAATGTCTCTTAATCTAACTTTTCATTAGAACAACAATTGAGTTCTTAGCCTTCAAAGAATATTATTGAATGCGTAAATTTGCATCCTCATCTTGGGCAATATTGTGCCAGTGAACAATCAATTTTGTCACAAATAGAACTAGAATCTAAGAATTTTGTGCCAGTGAAAATTTGCTTTTGTTAGGAATAGAACTGAAGTTTGAAATGCGTTAAAGCACTTATCCTATGTAATGCAAGGTGGTTTCAACTTCCCTTCCTCTTTTATCCTTAATTCATGTATTTACTCAACTAGTGTGTCTAATACATGTCCATTATACTCCAAATTCATCCATGAAAAATGTTGATCCCATAAGCATGCAGGTACATTTTTGTAAGTGATCAAGACATTTGGTACACAATCCCTCGTGCTTTACATTGTAATTTTTAAGTTGATCATTTGTTTGAAGTATTTAAATTTTGAGACTCTAGAGTCATTACTTTGATTACTGATTATGTTTATTGCAAGACATTTTCTAACTTTTCAACTTTTGGAAACATTGCTTCAATATAATCTAGAATCATTCATTGAGCATTACAAATTAAGGTTAGAAACTATTAAACATTGAGTTTGAACTATGTAACAATGTCATGTGATGCTTTTGATTTTATTTCTCGGAATATATTACTCTAACCAAAAATATGTAGGCAACCTTAGTGAATTATCCTGCAATTGGTATTGTACGACTAGAAACAATCAAACATTGAGTTTGAGGTTTGTAACAATGCCACAAGATGTTTTTAATTTTATTGAGTTTGAGGTTTGTAACAATGCCACAAGATGTTTTTAATTTTATTGAGTTTGAGGTTTGTAACAATGCCACAAGATGTTTTTAATTTTATTTCTTGGAACTCTCGTGAGGAGACGAGCAATGAAATATACATCTAGTTATGAATCTTGTTTGTCCTTTAAAGAAAAATTAAATAGAAAGTTGTAATATGTTTGGATGTATTTTGAATTTGTATGAAGGTGATATACCTACTATAAAAGAGGTTTTCTTTCATTAAAAGAGGTTTTGTATTCATTGTCCATTAACCTTCATTTTGGCAATATTTGCATTATATTATCTCTTAACAATCTATTAAATCATCCTTACATGGGCAGTAAACTAGGGGCATCTAGTTGAGTATTCTTTTGTCGGTCCTTGGAGTATTATGCGACAAGCATTCTTGTAATACCAACAAGTTGGCCAACGTCTAGTGGTGGAGATATTTGTGTGTCCACATGCTCTTTTTTAACTTTCAAATAGATTGTTCAATTTATTTACTTTGCATAGATTAAATTAGGTAGTGATGCATAATTTTAAGGTTTGAAAATATTAAATAGCAAGTGAAGGTGGTAAATGTTAAGGTTCATAGTTTGAATTTAAGTTAAATGAAATAAAGAATGTTATTCATAACTTTTATCGGTTTTAATATTAATTATTATTTAATAACGAAAAAAATTATAATTAACAAATTAAGTTTTGCTTTGATAAACAAATTAATTTTTAATTTGATTAATTAGTTGAAGTACTTAAGTGTTTTAAGCTTTAAATAAAAGGTTTTAAGGTGAACCTTTGAAATTGGTTACCTCTAATGTTGCTTAGGGTGAATCTTTGAAACTAGCAACTTATGACGTTGTGAATCTTTGAATCTAGCTATGCCTACCTTACAATACCCTTTTGTCATGTTTAGAATTCCTCGGTTGAGGACTTCATCAACTTAGCCCAAGCCTGACTTTGATGATCAACTAGGATTAGGGGTTGCTAAATACAAATTTCAAGAAAAACCCCATTCACTAGACAAAACACATCATTTGGGTAAATTGGAGTGTTTTGGTTTGATTTCAATGTTATCTTGTTTGAAAACTCTTGACCACC
Organism: Picea sitchensis; assembly: GCA_010110895.2. Classification (NCBI taxonomy): domain Eukaryota; kingdom Viridiplantae; phylum Streptophyta; class Pinopsida; order Pinales; family Pinaceae; genus Picea; species Picea sitchensis. Next base: position 43,249 of record SNQJ01S0098808.1, on the reverse strand, counting down.
AACCAGTTCTTCATGTATTATGTCACTACAAACAATTAACAATTATGGTTATGTACTTTGGAATAAATTTAATTTATTTGAATGAACTCCTACTACTTTTGGTATCCTTATTTTTCCTCGCTAATAAAATCCTCCTATTTCCAATATATTTCTTTTTCCTCACTAATATATTTATAGATCCAAGACCCAAACCTTTAGCATGGACTAGATACTATGCAACTCTCCTTTATTTATACAAAGGAGGAATAATAGCTCTAACCAAAAGGCCAAGCTATCATTAATGAGTAATTGAAACCTTTTTAAATTTAAGTATTCAATCATTTAAATTAATTTCAAACAAATAACCTTCTAAAACAATTATATTAAACTATTCCCATTACTTCATATCACAATAATATATTATAATAATTTTGATATAATTTTTATTGGGTGAGAACTTATCTTATTCTAATGTAAAGAAACGGGTTAATGATCCAAAATTCATAGATATTTGACCAGAGTAAAATTCTACCTCCTTAAGAACCACCATTAAATTATTTTAATTAACTAACTAAATTTTATTTAGTTACCCTTTTCAATAGAAGTGTTGACCAGGTTCATGGATCATATATAGCTAGTTGTGAAGAGTGAGGGCATGTACTCTAATCGGCCATGTACGGAGGCCAAGGAGATAAGGATATGAAGTTATGAAATAAAATAGGAAATCAAAAGGAGAAGGGCCCATTTAGATATGATGATAGAGGGATGGCATGGCAGCCAAGTCAAGGAGGGTCCACATGTTAGGTAAGAAAGAACATAACGTCATTTGGATGGGGTTGTACAAATAGAAGACATGAATCTTCTATTTGAATAATTGCGTTTCTCCTTAGAAACACCCACCTTCACATGGTTACTCGTACGACTTTTTAACAGTATATTTTTATTAAATAAAATAATATTTTTTTATTAAATAAAATAATAATTTTATTTAAAAAAATTAATTAATATTTAAAAAAATATTATTGATTGAAATTAAAAAAATTTAAATACTTTAATTTAATTTTAAAATTTGGAATTCATTTTTTTTTATTTTTTTTAATTAATTTAATTTAATTTTAAAATTTGGTATTCGCTTTTATCGGTTAAATTGGAAATTAAATGTTAATTATTGTTATTTTTATCATTTTACATTCATAGAAATTAAGAAAACACTAATTTTATATTAATAAAAAATGAAGAATATTAATTATAAACTTATATAAAAAAATATTAATTATTAATTTTTATATTAAAATATTAATAATCATTTTTGTAACTTATATAAAAAATATAAATTATTAATTTTTATATTAAAATATTAATAATCATATTTTTGTAAGTATATAGTGATAAAATCAAATAATCAAAATCATACTTTCAATAAAAATTGAATTCTAATTTCATAATAAATTTTTTTTTTAAATATCTATTTAAAAAATCTAAATAAACATACATTTTAAATATTAAATATAAAGTAATACGAGGTGAACTAATTTATAAAAGCATAATTAATATTAAAAAAAATATAAATTTGTATTACATAATAAAATAAAATATATTTTACATCATTTACATTTTTATTAAATTTTTTTATTTTTATTTTTACAAAAACTGAAAATTTTATATATATATAAAAGGGCATGATTGAGGTTGCATAGTATAAAAGAGGGCGCTGGTAAATGATATCAGCAACCCCCCGGATGGGGTGTTAGTGAGGGCCAGCTGGCGCAGGCAGGAGCACGGCGAAAGCCAACGAGGCACGGAGCCACGTGACGGGCCCGTGCTTCCGGTCGCCACCCTCCGGGAGTATTAATGAAGTTCTAATGGTGATGGGAAGGCTCGTTTATTGCCCTCGTCCTCCGCATTTTGATATGGCTCGGGTGATTTTCTCCGTTGTTATTCTCTGGTGTCATTGTTTCTATTGGTGGCCAGCAGAGCCTCCTCCCCCACGTCCATGGTCGGCGTCTAAGTGTACTTATTGGTCCCTGGAGGCTCCCCACCGCGACCATCTCTGCGACCTTCGCTGCGTGAACACAATGCCTAAGCACAAGCGGCGTCTGAGAGGGAAACCCCGGCAGGGTTCTCCATGGAGACCCCGGCGACCCTCCTTCTTCTCGCGCGATATGTCTCCCTCGGCACCTTCCCGTCACCTCCAGGAGGCATAGCCCAGCCACATTCCTCCAGCTCCTCCGACTGCAAGCTTAAATTCCCTGGAGATGATTCTCCGGTCGTCATGTTCTTCTCTGCCTTTACTCCTTGCTCCCACCGGGACTGAACCGCACTCCACTCAGCGCTCGACGAAGAGCGAAGAGCCACCACCTCCGACGCGGGTTTCTGGGGGCTCTGGGATCCCTTCCGTTGACGCAACCACGAGCGAGCAGGTAAAAGATAAATTGTCCATTCTCTACGACCTTGTATTCGAGCTTCGTCAGGGCGTCAAAGACTTGCAGTTCCGACTGCAGCTGTCAAATGATAAGGTCACTCTCTTCCTCCAGCTCCTTTCCTCGCTGCATGAGACCTTCCTCTCGACCCCGGTAGATGCAAACTTCATGCAGGCACCCGACGCAGACACAGCCGACGGCGAGGCAAAGGAGAGCGCGACTGCAACACAAGCACAGGGCGCAACCACCACGACTGGAGATGTGGTCATGCAGGGTGCAGCAAAACCGTCCTTGAAGGTAACTGGTAGCGCATCCATGGCTGAGCAAGACATTGCGATGCACGACCGGGGAGCTGAGAAGAAGGAGAAGGCCGAGGAGCAATGGGGCGACGGGACAACAATTGTAAAGGAGGAACCTTGGACAGGCGACCTCAACGCCACCTGGCCAGGTTACGCGTCAGGTGTCTAGTTTATGTTTGTTTAGAAGTCTTATCTTATGTTTGTTGCTTAGATGGATGTCCACCCTGTTTTCAGACATTGCACTGTATGGTTATTACTTTGTTTAAGCTGACTAGGATGCTGACTGGGCTGGTTTCCCCTCTGTTGGGGCAGCCCAGAAATCTCTGCAGACCAAATACTATGTTTTGTAACTCTTTTTTGCCTCTGGCAGGTTCTTGATATAATATATTTCTTACTTACAAAAAAAAAAAAAAGGATATCAGCAACATAATTTCCATCGAAAGCTTACAAAAATGAGTTTGATATTGATCCTACTTCGCTAATATCTAAGCTTTTCAATTCTATCTTAGAACTATCTTACAGAAAGATTTATTTATGTCATTTTTACAAAATTTTGAAGTGCTTTACTGATATTCTTAAGCTCAATCTTCCTTTGGTGGGGAATCGAGCACTACATTCAGATAAGGCATAATTGGGTCTTCCCTACTTCCTGTCTCCTCGTTCTGGCTTTGCGCTGAAGAGTTCGATGGTCTGGCTTCCAAATTTGCTTCCATGTGCTCCCCTTGGCGTCTAAGGAATTCGACCTCATCTTGTAACTGATTTATTAAGGTGTGATGTTGAGCTAGTCTATCTAGAGTGAAGGTGAGTGTGGAGCTATGAGAATCCAGGCGAAGTGTCAGTTGTCGGGTGGTGGAGAAGTTATTATCCACCAATTCATCCTCCGGTCTTTCACGAGCTGGGCGTTGTGCCATTTCTGCAACTAGACTGACTATGAAAACCCTCCTCCAATTACTAGTGTTTCCTTTGGCTCGGTCAGGGCTGGCACTGAAGTTAATGTTGATTTCTTTAGTTTTACCTCGGTTGTGCCTGCCTCTAATGCTATCTTTGTCTACACTATCTCTGTCTATGCTTCCTTTGTCTTCACCCCTGCTAGAGCTTCCTTAGATAATGGTGTGCATGTCGTTGTTTCCGCTGACCAAGCTACCTCTGGTGCGTCCCCTATTGCAATCTCTAAAATTTCCTTTCTCTGTGCTGCTCCCTGTGAGGCCGCTGCTCACAATTTTATCAATTGTTATACCTATGTTGTTGAAGCAATGGCAAATTCTCAAGTTGCATCTACGCTTTAACTTCCCTTCCCAAATGAAATTCCACGCTAATGAGTTCCACTGTGGTTGGTTGTGACAATGAATCGGGCGTTGGCCATCCAATTTGCCTCTTATGGCTATGATTTGGATGGATGTATGTTGTGCAAAATCAAAATTGGATTGGCATTCAAGCGTTGATGCAGCATATACTACCAGTATTCACTTGCGGTGAATCATGGTTGAAATCCTTTCAAAGGCCTTCACCTCAAGCAAAATTAAGGTGGAGGTGATGTTCCAGGCTATAGAGCGGGCATGGAGCGACAGGTACAACAGGTTCCCACGAAGGAGGAGCACCTTGTGATCGAGGATATCCATAGTTCTGTCATGTTGCGTATAGGCTCCCACGAGCCAGAGGTTGCGCAGGTACAACATCTCCCCAAGCATGACACTCGGCTTACCACTTAATGTGTTCAACTAAAGTGTCGTGTGGATAGTGGCATTAGGTCGAGCACTTACGGGAGAGCGTTGAGACATTAGGGGGGGTCTAAGAAAAGGAGCCTTCCCAACACTTCCATATGACCTGGGTCCATTCCAATTGCTAGGTTTGCCTACTCATCCATTATCCTATTGCTTGTGTGTGGGACATGGTAGAAGAAGAAGTGAATGGTGGATAGTATTTCTTTGGTTCTTTCAATGATTCTTTTCAACTTCGAAATCTATGGGTCTGTTCTTGTAACAAAATGCCTGATTATATTCTTAAAGTCCCCTATTACAATTATGTGTCTGAGTTGACGATCCTGAGCTATGAGAGCTCTTTGATACATCACATAAGCCTCTGCCATCTTGTTGGTGGTTACGCCCAGATTCCAAGAGTAGCATAGCATTCTTTGTCCTCTAAGATTGTACAATACCCCTCCCGCACTTGCCTCCCCCTATTAAAATTAAAATTAAGCAATACATTTTTTAATAATTTGTCCATAATTTATACAATATCTATAAAATAATTTATATTATGATATTTCATTAAATAATATAAAATTTAGTAATATTTTGTAAATATAAATAATATTATTATAATAAATATTAATGATTAAAAATAAAATATTAAAATTACTTAATTATTTACTTACACATATAATATTAAGAGAGAGTCTACTTCTAATTTTAAGGGAAATGAGCTTAGCTAAAGAGATTCGGATATATTTTTAAAACATCCACAAACCAAAAGTTAAAATAATTTTTTTTAATAAACCTTAATGTTTAATGAATCCTTGATTGATTTAATAACTTGATAATTGGAATGGATCTAAATTATGATTCATTTAATCAATCATAATTCTAGTTTTATTTGTAAATAAAGATAGAAATTTATAATATGGTAATGAGCATGAATAATATAATAAAATAACAATTTAGGGGTAGTGTAACATTGTGGCTTTAATGATAATAATCTTTGGTATTTTGGAGTTGTAATTATCAATATTTTTGTAGTTATTTTTCCTCTAGTGTTGTAAGAGTTGTTTTTGGTTATTTTTTGTCAATGTTAAAATGATATTTTTTAAACATCAAATCTATTAATGTAAAATCTATCAATGTAATGGATATCAATGGGTGCCCAGAGGTATAGGTTGAGGACTTAGCCCCTCTTGGGTGGCTAGAGAAGAAGACAAAAATAATGAGATTTTTATAATATTTGTTAAGGAAGTGTTATTTAGGGGAATGAAGAAATTTCATGAATCTAACAACTCCAATTCTTATAAAGAGTTGAGAAATTGAAATTATCATGACATTGAAATCATTGACAATTAATTTTTAAATTACAATTAATCCCAGGATGGATTGACAGTAAAAATAAAAAAGGAAAGAAGACAATAACTTATTTTAGTTATTAGCTTTTGATTCTCTTTTTTAGATGTTTATTTATTTTACTGATTAGCTTTTGAATTTTTATGAACACTCACAACTTTTTGCAATGCTAATGGAAATTTTACAATATTTATTTTCATTCTACTAAGTCCATATGTTAAATGGAGGCATTTTAGGTTATTACAAAATTTTCATATTGTTTAGAAAATGAGGCATTTTAGGTTATTATAAAATTTTCATATTGTTCAAAAAATGAAGAGGCATTTTAGATTATTCTAAAATTTTCATATTTCTAGATTGTTTAAAATCAACACTTCACTTATTATATTTATTATTGTCTTTTCAATCAAAGAAAATAAAATAAAATAAAAAATGAGTTTTATTTCCTCACAAATAAATTTCAACCTCAATCCCTTCCCCTGAGATTTGAACAACTTAACTAGACTAAACCCAACACAAACTAACTAATCTACATCTAATAAGTAAACTAATATTTTCCTTATTCATAAAATTAAATTTTATTATATGTTTTTTCAACCTTCATCATTCAAAAATCAAATGATTACATACTGTCCAACTTTTTTTAAAATATTTTTTAAACAACTCTTTAAAAAATATTTTTTAAACTTTCATCATTCATGACGCAATCAATTGGTTACATACTGTCCAGCTTTTTGAAGCTCCCTACTGTAACAGCGTCTTATGCTTTTCATACTAACGTACACGGTTTGATCCTATAAAACATTTAATATTTTACTGGATCCTGGATCCATCCTATCGCCAAATATTTAACAAAATTTTAAATACTCTACATCTAAATGAATCTTACCTGTACCAAGTCGTATGCAAAACATTGTTTGGCGAGAACGTGCGCACACTCTTCTAGGTTGGGGAGAGGTCACGAGTTCAAGCCTGGCTAAGAGTCCCTCCGGTTGCTGCTTTCCACTCCCATATCATCCATTATGTGGGGAAGTATCGGGGTGGGTTCCCAGCGGGTTAATTTCCANAAAAAAAAAAAAAAAAATCGTATGCAAAACATTAAATACTCTACAACCAGATACTTAGAGCTCGCATTCTCTTATTCTCTTCTTATATGTGGTCATCTTTTTTAGTATCATTTCCTAAATGGAATGTGATAACTTGGGAATAATCTTTGCTTTTGAGTTATTTTTTCAGAAGATTTTTTACCTATTCAAAATTTTGATCAATTTTCTGAACAATTGAATTAGTTTAAAATGGATTAAAATTTTTAAATTTATAAAATTTTGATCCATACAAAACTCAAACTATCTGATTTAGGTCATTTTATATTTTTTGAATTAGTTTAAAATGAATTAAAAATTTTAAATATATAAAACTTTAATCCATACAAAACTCAAACTACCCTGAAAATCTAACTTAATTTAGATCATTTTATATTTTTTTTTATCGAAAAAAAAATCTGTTTGGTCCAGAGTTACCCTACTCCTTTCATAAATTTCGTGAGTCGTGGACGGACATGAATATAGAGATATAATTAAATTAATACCAGGACGGTATGTTGTCCATTTGTCCATAAAAATAAAATTCATGTCTGAGATCTGAGAGAAAACGAAAAGTTGAGCAGGGTCAAAATCCTACGTAGGCCTCGTATCCTTTGACCGGCATTAACAATTAACCTGAGCAACGCGGNCAGGACGGTATGTTGTCCATTTGTCCATAAAAATAAAATTCATGTCTGAGATCTGAGAGAAAACGAAAAGTTGAGCAGGGTCAAAATCCTACGTAGGCCTCGTATCCTTTGACCGGCATTAACAATTAACCTGAGCAACGCGGTTTGACAGGCAAATCACAGCTCACACTTCATCTCATCTGTTGTGCGCATCCCGAAGATTTCCACTACATTTGTACCAACTCCTTAACACAACCAGATTTTAATTAATGCAGAAGAAGAAGCCCATGGTGGGATTCCAATGAATATATACACATCCGCCATTATATACACACACGATACGCCATAATCGTAAAATCCTAGAAACCCAATTCAGATTTCCCTGCTCTTGCCCACCATACCAGCCCATAATCTCCGTGTCCCGCAGGCCCATAGTTGTGTGTTTCTCACTCTCTTATCCGAGCTTGCTCATAAAACATTCTTCTATACGTTCATCCAGACGGGATTCAAATTTCAATACAATATACTACTGTTATTGTTGGTGATAGATTTTGAAATTCAATACTGCTTTCTGTTATTATAGTAGGGATTTGAAGTTATTGGCTACAGGAGCCCAATGGTTTGCGGAGGTAAACAATCAGAGCGCCACCAAAACATGCTGATCGGATACCACCAGGACTCACGCAGAGAATGCCAAGTCTCGAGCCACGTGCGACCGAAGGCCGACATATGCAAAGCGAGCAAGAAGAGTAGCAGGGGATCCGAGCAACTGAGGCAGTACAGAGGCGTTCGGATGAGGAGTTGGGGATCGTGGGTGTCTGAAATAAGGGCACCCCATCACCATCAGAAAACAAGAATATGGTTGGGCTCATATTCCACTGCAGAGGCCGCTGCCAGAGCCTACGATGCCGCTGTCCTTTGTCTTAAGGGCTCCTCTGCTAGATTGAATTTCCCAGACTCAGCCACCATTATTAAACCCCCTCAGAGCTGCCAGACTTTGCTGATGTCTCCGAGGTCTATACAGAAAGTTGCAGCTGCGGCTGCCTATGGTTCTTCCAGTGCTACTATTGATCTTGCAGGCTCCAATGGCGTTGACTGCGCTGTTCAAAGCCTTCAAGTTTCTTTAGATACCAATGTCAAAACAGAGGTTGGTACTGAAACAACCCCAAATACTACCAGTAGTAATGGCGATGAGGGTGTAACGGAAGAGATTTCATGGTTAGAGCAGCTCCTGGAGTCTCCGAACCGAGTTAATAATTATGCATATGATCAACAGATTCTCTGCTGTGCAATGCAATCGTCTGATCTGTCTCCGTTGTCCAACTGGGTGGATGAAAGTTATGGTGAGGATTATCAGGAGGATCTCTGCCGCCTGTGGAGCTTCACCTGACCAGAATTCTATGATTGATTTCTCCTCTGATTAGTATTAATTAACCATGGTACAAAATGTGCCTATTTTTTGTTTTAGTTAGTATTTCTGATGCAAAATACAGTAATTTTTAGTTATTATTTTTGATGTAAAATACAGTAATTTAAGATTATACTATGTGATAAGAGGTTACATGTTCAAATCCAGAAGAGTAAAATATGTATATCTTGGTAGACTTTATTAGTCAAATCGTTGGATGGAAAAAGTCCTTTGTCCCCACAAACAAGGAGATCTTATACATCAAATTTGATGTGAGTTAGCTGTAACCTTAAAAACAAATTATTATTATTATTATAATTATAATACCATTTCAATATATCTATTATTATTTCTCCACCAATCAAGACTTCTGTGTAAGAAACATTGTGTGTATGGTTCTAAATTCAGCCTTTTCAAATATAAATGGAAAAATGCATTGTACAACAACTACACGATTTCTGAATACTTCCCACATAAGTAGTTAGCTTGTTGTACACCGAAATACATTTTATCTGGCACACACCAGAGATTACTGGGCGTTCAAAGAGCTCAGCTCTGACAGATCTGGTTAATTGCAATAGAGAATTTCCTGCAGCTACAACTTTTACTACGTTAAATTGTCCAATGTTTAAAGTATTTACATTGTTAAAGGAATAATTAAAAAATAAAATAAGGTTTTATGGAGAAGGAAGTCAGAAGATTCTTAACTGCTGAAAGGAGCTGAATTGCGATCTGGCCCCTGGAAAAACACAGAGGCGTATTCCTCTTCCTCTTTCCATTATTCTTCAGTATTGTTTATTTAATTTTATTTCTCGGTATGAATTCTACAAGACACCTGATAACAGGTGGAAGGAAGTTGAAAGGCCGAAAAACGGGGCGTATAAGGTTTCGTGTCGCAGGGAGAGCAAGCAGACTTTCAATACTTTCACGGCACGTTCACTTCCACGTTCGTATGTGTGCACGCCATAGCCATATAGCCCTAACCTGGCCAGGGGAGCTTCTCCATTTTTTTATCATCAATCGAGATCAGGCCAGATTTCCAGGCCAGGGGAGCTTCTCCATTTTTTTTTTATCAGCAATCGAGATTAGGTCAGAGGCTTGCACGCCGCCGGAACCTCTTCGTTTAGGGTACGTAATTAGGTGCGATGCTTATTTTAATCACGTTGTATTATCATAACATTCAGGTCAATGTCCATTGGGAAGAATGCGCTGATGGTACAGGGTTAAACAGCAAGATTCATCGTTCGAATCTCGTGTCAACCCACGTAATATGTATTGGCTTTTTTTTAATTACGATTTTTTTAATCACAATTAAACGATATAGGATTCTTCATTCTCCTCGAAGCATCAGTAAACATGAATAAAATATTGAATACACAAAGCAAATCAAAGGTAATAATGTTTTCATTATTTTGGATATTTTAAAAAATGTTTTCTCAAAGAGTGTGAAAAGGAAAATATGTGGTGTGGTTATGTGACATATATTTTTTAAAAATACAGAAATTGCATGTAGTTATAAGAATGCTCATGTAATAGTCAAGTTTTATTTTTATTTTTAATGGTTATTAATTCAGTTAGGGTAGGGTATGTATATCTTAATAGATTTTATTAGTTAAATTGTCAAGGTATTCCTTGTTCCACAAATAAGAAGGTCTCATACACCATTGATTCCTTCTGCTACTCTCCAAATTCCTCATCCTTGTCTTTGTCCTCTCCTATGGTCTGTCTTGAAGATGTGGAGTCTAAAGTTGGTGCTTTACTTGAATATTAAATGGATCACTTTATTTTGTAATAATCGATTTCTAATTCTGAATTTTTTCTCTATATTCTCCTAGAGTGCACATAATCTTGCCATAGTGCTCTTGTTGTTTCCTTACCATGTTAATTGCAAAGAGGGACCTGAGGGGAATTTCATTATTGGCTAGGGACTCTTCATGCCTCCCTAAAACCTTGCAAACATCTATGAAATCTTGAGGGTCCATTATATACCCAATTCTAAAAGGAATCCTTTGTTTTCTACTACAAAATTGGAAGACCGATATGACCAAAGGAACTCCAAAAACCATCTTAACATAACTGTAGAGAATTGATGCATAACCAGGGGAAGAGTACAAACTAGAAAGGTGTTCCAATTCCACTCCACTTCAACATGACGAAAATCCAAAACAAGAGGGAAAATCTTTTTGTCCACTAAGAGAGTTATCCCATTAACATAAACAAGCCATATGAATAAAGGCACAAACCCCCAATAGACCGAGACACTTGGCTTATGTAGCCCACAATTCGTCAAAAAAAGAAACCTCAACAAAACAACATGACCACACCGCCACCACATAACAATCACAATACCATTAACCCATATGAAAATAGAGTCATTGAACCAAAGTAATATGCTAAGCCCCTCCCAGAGAGCATAGAAAAGTCTTCTAACAAATCAACACCAGACGAATATACCTGAGAGCATCTAAATGAAGACAACCAATCTTTTGCACCATGAAATTGCACATCGGGAGGAATGAACACTTATCCGGAATATAGAGCACCAAAAATATTCATGCATAGGAGCACAATCCTTCTGCACGACCAACCAGAGAGAGAATGCATCCAAATATGGTTCTGGATATTGTAAAAAACTAGAACCAATGCTCCATAAATCATCCCACATTCAATTATATCTCCCCATACCTTGCTTGAAATAATCCCACCACACATAGTGTAAATGATAGCAATGGGAATAACATAATATCTCTCCCATACCAAATTCAGGTTGTTGCTTGGGAGCTTTGTACTTGGAGCTCCATCCCTCATGCTTGACACTTGCCTATCTTCAATTCTTACCTTGAAGTCTGAAATTTTCTTATCTGAGAAATGAATTAGAGAGGGTCGTGATCTTAGGGGATATAAGAAAGAGATACAACCCCATTTTTCTTTAACGCTCTGCATGGCAAACTTGAAGCTTTATTGGCCATACCATCTGCCTTGTTGTTATGCTCTCTCATAACATGGTAGAAAGAAATTTTAGCAAGCTTCTGTGTGAGTTTTGCAATTCTAGAAAGGATGGAAGTTAACTAAAAATATTTCACTGATTCCTGGTGAGTTAATGACTTGATTCCAATCCTTGAATATCCCAAGACTATCAATTCTCTTATTCCGAAGCTAACGACAATGGAAAATCCATGTAAAAGAGTATAAGCTTCGACTTGATTGTTTGTTGTAATTTCCAACCCCCAAACATAGGTAGATTCATGTTTTTATTATCGGTCATTGATAACCCGTCTTGCTCTTGCCACCCATATATATCATGTGTCATTGATGATGTGTAAGTGTAACAATGTTAGTGAAGGTTAATATTCATAACTTAAGTAAACATTGAAATTTATATGAGATGATATGAGGGGGTTATATATGAGTTGTTGAGGTGTGTGCATATAAATGTAAACCTTAGATGTGTAAGGTGTTAAATTGTGTACATCC
>SNQJ01S0098808.1:6767-30898 GCA_010110895.2 Picea sitchensis | reverse complement strand
CAGGACGGTATGTTGTCCATTTGTCCATAAAAATAAAATTCATGTCTGAGATCTGAGAGAAAACGAAAAGTTGAGCAGGGTCAAAATCCTACGTAGGCCTCGTATCCTTTGACCGGCATTAACAATTAACCTGAGCAACGCGGTTTGACAGGCAAATCACAGCTCACACTTCATCTCATCTGTTGTGCGCATCCCGAAGATTTCCACTACATTTGTACCAACTCCTTAACACAACCAGATTTTAATTAATGCAGAAGAAGAAGCCCATGGTGGGATTCCAATGAATATATACACATCCGCCATTATATACACACACGATACGCCATAATCGTAAAATCCTAGAAACCCAATTCAGATTTCCCTGCTCTTGCCCACCATACCAGCCCATAATCTCCGTGTCCCGCAGGCCCATAGTTGTGTGTTTCTCACTCTCTTATCCGAGCTTGCTCATAAAACATTCTTCTATACGTTCATCCAGACGGGATTCAAATTTCAATACAATATACTACTGTTATTGTTGGTGATAGATTTTGAAATTCAATACTGCTTTCTGTTATTATAGTAGGGATTTGAAGTTATTGGCTACAGGAGCCCAATGGTTTGCGGAGGTAAACAATCAGAGCGCCACCAAAACATGCTGATCGGATACCACCAGGACTCACGCAGAGAATGCCAAGTCTCGAGCCACGTGCGACCGAAGGCCGACATATGCAAAGCGAGCAAGAAGAGTAGCAGGGGATCCGAGCAACTGAGGCAGTACAGAGGCGTTCGGATGAGGAGTTGGGGATCGTGGGTGTCTGAAATAAGGGCACCCCATCACCATCAGAAAACAAGAATATGGTTGGGCTCATATTCCACTGCAGAGGCCGCTGCCAGAGCCTACGATGCCGCTGTCCTTTGTCTTAAGGGCTCCTCTGCTAGATTGAATTTCCCAGACTCAGCCACCATTATTAAACCCCCTCAGAGCTGCCAGACTTTGCTGATGTCTCCGAGGTCTATACAGAAAGTTGCAGCTGCAGCTGCCTATGGTTCTTCCAGTGCTACTATTGATCTTGCAGGCTCCAATGGCGTTGACTGCGCTGTTCAAAGCCTTCAAGTTTCTTTAGATACCAATGTCAAAACAGAGGTTGGTACTGAAACAATGCCAAATACTACCAGTAGTAATGGCGATGAGGGTGTAACGGAAGAGATTTCATGGTTAGAGCAGTTCCTGGAGTCTCCGAACCGAGTTAATAATTATGCATATGATCAACAGATTCTCTGCTGTTCAATGCAATCGTCTGATCTGTCTCCGTTGTCCAACTGGGTGGATGAAAGTTATGGTGAGGGTTATCAGGAGGATCTCTGCCGCCTGTGGAGCTTCACCTGACCAGAATTCTATGATTGATTTCTCCTCTGATTTGTATTAATTAACCATGGTACAAAATGTGCCTATTTTGTTTTAGTTAGTATTTCTAATGCAAAATATGTATATCTTCTTAGATTTTATTAGTCAAATCCGTAGATGGAGGAGGTCCTTTGTCCCATAAACAAGGAGATCTCATACACCAAATTTGATGTGGCTTGGCTATGACCTTAAAAATAAATTATTATTATTATTATAATACCCATTTCAATATATCTATTATTATTTGTCCACCAATCAGGACTTCTGTGTAAAAAACATTGTGTGTATGATTCTAAATTCAGCCTCTTCAAATATAAATGGAAAAATTTATTGTACAACAACTACATGATTTCTGAATACTTCCCACATAAGTAGTTAGCTTGTTGTACGCGGAAATACATTTTAGCTGGTACACACCAGAGATTACTGGGCGTTCAAAGAGCTCAGCTCTGACAGATCTGGTTAATCTATTCAGCAAAGAGTGTGTTGAGAAGCTGGCAGCGATTATTGTAAAACTTCACAGGAAAAGGATGGAATACAAAAGTTAGATGGAAAAACAATCTGTCCCATAGGGTATTTTTAGCCTTTTCTTTCTTTCTACAACTTTTACTACGTTAAATTGTCCAATGTTTAACGTATTTACATTGTTAAAGGAATAATTCAAAAATAAAATAAGGTTTTATGGAGAAGGAAGTTAGAAGATTCTTAACTGCTGAAAGGAGCTGAATTGCGATCTGGCCCCTGGAAAAACACAGAGGCGTATTCCTCTTCCTCTTTCCATTATTCTTAGTATTGTTTGTTTAATTTATTTCTCAGTATGAATTCTACAAGACACCTGATAACAGGTGGAAGGAAGTTGAAAGGCCGAAAAACGGGGCGTATAAGGTTTCGTGTCGCAGGGAGAGCAAGCAGACTTTCAATACTTTCACGGCACGTTCACTTCCACGTTCGTATGTGTGCACGCCATAGCCATATAGCCCTAACCTGGCCAGGGGAGCTTCTCCATTTTTTTATCATCAATCGAGATCAGGCCAGATTTCCAGGCCAGGGGAGCTTCTCCATTTTTTTTTTATCAGCAATCGAGATTAGGTCAGAGGCTTGCACGCCGCCGGAACCTCTTCGTTTAGGGTACGTAATTAGGTGCGATGCTTATTTTAATCACGTTGTATTATCATAACATTCAGGTCAATGTCCATTGGGAAGAATGCGCTGATGGTACAGGGTTAAACAGCAAGATTCATCGTTCGAATCTCGTGTCAACCCACGTAATATGTATTGGCTTTTTTTTAATTACGATTTTTTTAATCACAATTAAACGATATAGGATTCTTCATTCTCCTCGAAGCATCAGTAAACATGAATAAAATATTGAATACACAAAGCAAATCAAAGGTAATAATGTTTTCATTATTTTGGATATTTTAAAAAATGTTTTCTCAAAGAGTGTGAAAAGGAAAATATGTGGTGTGGTTATGTGACATATATTTTTTAAAAATACAGAAATTGCATGTAGTTATAAGAATGCTCATGTAATAGTCAAGTTTTATTTTTATTTTTAATGGTTATTAATTCAGTTAGGGTAGGGTATGTATATCTTAATAGATTTTATTAGTTAAATTGTCAAGGTATTCCTTGTTCCACAAATAAGAAGGTCTCATACACCATTGATTCCTTCTGCTACTCTCCAAATTCCTCATCCTTGTCTTTGTCCTCTCCTATGGTCTGTCTTGAAGATGTGGAGTCTAAAGTTGGTGCTTTACTTGAATATTAAATGGATCACTTTATTTTGTAATAATCGATTTCTAATTCTGAATTTTTTCTCTATATTCTCCTAGAGTGCACATAATCTTGCCATAGTGCTCTTGTTGTTTCCTTACCATGTTAATTGCAAAGAGGGACCTGAGGGGAATTTCATTATTGGCTAGGGACTCTTCATGCCTCCCTAAAACCTTGCAAACATCTATGAAATCTTGAGGGTCCATTATATACCCAATTCTAAAAGGAATCCTTTGTTTTCTACTACAAAATTGGAAGACCGATATGACCAAAGGAACTCCAAAAACCATCTTAACATAACTGTAGAGAATTGATGCATAACCAGGGGAAGAGTACAAACTAGAAAGGTGTTCCAATTCCACTCCACTTCAACATGACGAAAATCCAAAACAAGAGGGAAAATCTTTTTGTCCACTAAGAGAGTTATCCCATTAACATAAACAAGCCATATGAATAAAGGCACAAACCCCCAATAGACCGAGACACTTGGCTTATGTAGCCCACAATTCGTCAAAAAAAGAAACCTCAACAAAACAACATGACCACACCGCCACCACATAACAATCACAATACCATTAACCCATATGAAAATAGAGTCATTGAACCAAAGTAATATGCTAAGCCCCTCCCAGAGAGCATAGAAAAGTCTTCTAACAAATCAACACCAGACGAATATACCTGAGAGCATCTAAATGAAGACAACCAATCTTTTGCACCATGAAATTGCACATCGGGAGGAATGAACACTTATCCGGAATATAGAGCACCAAAAATATTCATGCATAGGAGCACAATCCTTCTGCACGACCAACCAGAGAGAGAATGCATCCAAATATGGTTCTGGATATTGTAAAAAACTAGAACCAATGCTCCATAAATCATCCCACATTCAATTATATCTCCCCATACCTTGCTTGAAATAATCCCACCACACATAGTGTAAATGATAGCAATGGGAATAACATAATATCTCTCCCATACCAAATTCAGGTTGTTGCTTGGGAGCTTTGTACTTGGAGCTCCATCCCTCATGCTTGACACTTGCCTATCTTCAATTCTTACCTTGAAGTCTGAAATTTTCTTATCTGAGAAATGAATTAGAGAGGGTCGTGATCTTAGGGGATATAAGAAAGAGATACAACCCCATTTTTCTTTAACGCTCTGCATGGCAAACTTGAAGCTTTATTGGCCATACCATCTGCCTTGTTGTTATGCTCTCTCATAACATGGTAGAAAGAAATTTTAGCAAGCTTCTGTGTGAGTTTTGCAATTCTAGAAAGGATGGAAGTTAACTAAAAATATTTCACTGATTCCTGGTGAGTTAATGACTTGATTCCAATCCTTGAATATCCCAAGACTATCAATTCTCTTATTCCGAAGCTAACGACAATGGAAAATCCATGTAAAAGAGTATAAGCTTCGACTTGATTGTTTGTTGTAATTTCCAACCCCCAAACATAGGTAGATTCATGTTTTTATTATCGGTCATTGATAACCCGTCTTGCTCTTGCCACCCATATATATCATGTGTCATTGATGATGTGTAAGTGTAACAATGTTAGTGAAGGTTAATATTCATAACTTAAGTAAACATTGAAATTTATATGAGATGATATGAGGGGGTTATATATGAGTTGTTGAGGTGTGTGCATATAAATGTAAACCTTAGATGTGTAAGGTGTTAAATTGTGTACATCCAAGTTGAAACTTAGTATGTAATATGGTGCACGTTAATTGCAAACACACGAATGCCTTCAACCCAACATAACCCAACTCTTTAGCAACAACAAAAGGTTTTAAGAAAATGCTATTCATTAGGCCCCTTTAAGAAGCTAAGTGTGACAACCTTGCACGGATGTACACCGCCAAAAAAATTGAGATANGTATGAATTCTACAAGACACCTGATAACAGGTGGAAGGAAGTTGAAAGGCCGAAAAACGGGGCGTATAAGGTTTCGTGTCGCAGGGAGAGCAAGCAGACTTTCAATACTTTCACGGCACGTTCACTTCCACGTTCGTATGTGTGCACGCCATAGCCATATAGCCCTAACCTGGCCAGGGGAGCTTCTCCATTTTTTTATCATCAATCGAGATCAGGCCAGATTTCCAGGCCAGGGGAGCTTCTCCATTTTTTTTTTATCAGCAATCGAGATTAGGTCAGAGGCTTGCACGCCGCCGGAACCTCTTCGTTTAGGGTACGTAATTAGGTGCGATGCTTATTTTAATCACGTTGTATTATCATAACATTCAGGTCAATGTCCATTGGGAAGAATGCGCTGATGGTACAGGGTTAAACAGCAAGATTCATCGTTCGAATCTCGTGTCAACCCACGTAATATGTATTGGCTTTTTTTTAATTACGATTTTTTTAATCACAATTAAACGATATAGGATTCTTCATTCTCCTCGAAGCATCAGTAAACATGAATAAAATATTGAATACACAAAGCAAATCAAAGGTAATAATGTTTTCATTATTTTGGATATTTTAAAAAATGTTTTCTCAAAGAGTGTGAAAAGGAAAATATGTGGTGTGGTTATGTGACATATATTTTTTAAAAATACAGAAATTGCATGTAGTTATAAGAATGCTCATGTAATAGTCAAGTTTTATTTTTATTTTTAATGGTTATTAATTCAGTTAGGGTAGGGTATGTATATCTTAATAGATTTTATTAGTTAAATTGTCAAGGTATTCCTTGTTCCACAAATAAGAAGGTCTCATACACCATTGATTCCTTCTGCTACTCTCCAAATTCCTCATCCTTGTCTTTGTCCTCTCCTATGGTCTGTCTTGAAGATGTGGAGTCTAAAGTTGGTGCTTTACTTGAATATTAAATGGATCACTTTATTTTGTAATAATCGATTTCTAATTCTGAATTTTTTCTCTATATTCTCCTAGAGTGCACATAATCTTGCCATAGTGCTCTTGTTGTTTCCTTACCATGTTAATTGCAAAGAGGGACCTGAGGGGAATTTCATTATTGGCTAGGGACTCTTCATGCCTCCCTAAAACCTTGCAAACATCTATGAAATCTTGAGGGTCCATTATATACCCAATTCTAAAAGGAATCCTTTGTTTTCTACTACAAAATTGGAAGACCGATATGACCAAAGGAACTCCAAAAACCATCTTAACATAACTGTAGAGAATTGATGCATAACCAGGGGAAGAGTACAAACTAGAAAGGTGTTCCAATTCCACTCCACTTCAACATGACGAAAATCCAAAACAAGAGGGAAAATCTTTTTGTCCACTAAGAGAGTTATCCCATTAACATAAACAAGCCATATGAATAAAGGCACAAACCCCCAATAGACCGAGACACTTGGCTTATGTAGCCCACAATTCGTCAAAAAAAGAAACCTCAACAAAACAACATGACCACACCGCCACCACATAACAATCACAATACCATTAACCCATATGAAAATAGAGTCATTGAACCAAAGTAATATGCTAAGCCCCTCCCAGAGAGCATAGAAAAGTCTTCTAACAAATCAACACCAGACGAATATACCTGAGAGCATCTAAATGAAGACAACCAATCTTTTGCACCATGAAATTGCACATCGGGAGGAATGAACACTTATCCGGAATATAGAGCACCAAAAATATTCATGCATAGGAGCACAATCCTTCTGCACGACCAACCAGAGAGAGAATGCATCCAAATATGGTTCTGGATATTGTAAAAAACTAGAACCAATGCTCCATAAATCATCCCACATTCAATTATATCTCCCCATACCTTGCTTGAAATAATCCCACCACACATAGTGTAAATGATAGCAATGGGAATAACATAATATCTCTCCCATACCAAATTCAGGTTGTTGCTTGGGAGCTTTGTACTTGGAGCTCCATCCCTCATGCTTGACACTTGCCTATCTTCAATTCTTACCTTGAAGTCTGAAATTTTCTTATCTGAGAAATGAATTAGAGAGGGTCGTGATCTTAGGGGATATAAGAAAGAGATACAACCCCATTTTTCTTTAACGCTCTGCATGGCAAACTTGAAGCTTTATTGGCCATACCATCTGCCTTGTTGTTATGCTCTCTCATAACATGGTAGAAAGAAATTTTAGCAAGCTTCTGTGTGAGTTTTGCAATTCTAGAAAGGATGGAAGTTAACTAAAAATATTTCACTGATTCCTGGTGAGTTAATGACTTGATTCCAATCCTTGAATATCCCAAGACTATCAATTCTCTTATTCCGAAGCTAACGACAATGGAAAATCCATGTAAAAGAGTATAAGCTTCGACTTGATTGTTTGTTGTAATTTCCAACCCCCAAACATAGGTAGATTCATGTTTTTATTATCGGTCATTGATAACCCGTCTTGCTCTTGCCACCCATATATATCATGTGTCATTGATGATGTGTAAGTGTAACAATGTTAGTGAAGGTTAATATTCATAACTTAAGTAAACATTGAAATTTATATGAGATGATATGAGGGGGTTATATATGAGTTGTTGAGGTGTGTGCATATAAATGTAAACCTTAGATGTGTAAGGTGTTAAATTGTGTACATCCAAGTTGAAACTTAGTATGTAATATGGTGCACGTTAATTGCAAACACACGAATGCCTTCAACCCAACATAACCCAACTCTTTAGCAACAACAAAAGGTTTTAAGAAAATGCTATTCATTAGGCCCCTTTAAGAAGCTAAGTGTGACAACCTTGCACGGATGTACACCGCCAAAAAAATTGAGATAATCTAGTTGGAAGATGCTTGAACAAATAACGAATGCTTTTTGGCACAGATAAGGTTGAAAACCTATGGTTTCTTACATATCAAACTTAAAATAGCTTTATTATTTTCTGGAATTGGGGAATTTCTATTATCAAAACGTTGTAGCTATGTGAGACAACACACTTACAACATATTGTTTGTCCAAAAATTTCAACCAAGATGAATAGTTTCGTGCTTACAAAATACAAGATTTATATATATCAACTATCAAAATTTCCTAATACTTTAATATTTGCTACAACTAAAGTAAATTCTTAGGATTCTAATAACTTTAAAAAAACATAAAATTAATGATAAATGTGATGGTTGGTAGCATCTTCCAAGCTTATATTGGTTGGGACATAGTTTTGGTTCTAGATCTCGAGATCCTATTAGATGGTGCATCTTCCAAGCTTATATTGGTTGGGACATAGTTTTGGTTCTAGATCTCCAGATCCTATTAGATGGTGCACAATGTCCTCTTCTTTTAACTCCCATTGTCCTGAATTCACGAGAATTCATTAGTTGGATGCCCCCGATTATGCATCTTTGGCAAATTGACTACCATATTCCTTAACAAACTACATTCAACCTCAAGGGTGGCAATTTGTTGTTTTTCATATACCAATGATACCCATAATAAATACAAATTGAGAGATGGACTGATATTCATTGTCATGGAATTTTGAGGCGACCAAAAATATAAAATTTCTATTACATTGAATCAATTCTTCGTGGGATCAAAGAATTCTCCCAATTTCTTGCAACTCTTTGAAATCCATTAGTGATAAAACAAAACTAGAGGGCTAGACTAGACTTCATTCATGTTTAATTCATGTAATTCGACTTCCATGTAATTCTATAAAAAGCCTTTTTGGGAAAGAAAATATATATAATTGACACTGATCAGACATAAATAAAACCATGCCCCATCAGCACTCCAAAAACCAAGTTGATTGATCCTAGTGCGTCACATGCACTGCTTCAACCTTGAACTTGTTAACAGGGAAACTAATTTGCAAAGAGCTATAATCGCTGCTTCAACCTTGAACTTGTTAACAGGGAAAATAATTTGCAAAGAGCTACAGATTATATCTTTTAGCATAAAAGTCAGTAAGATCTACGGCATTTTATTCGCCTCAAGGATGTAAAAAAAGGTGGGATGAAGAATGTCCGGCACATGCAAAGGGCCCTATGAGACAGATACCCAATGCAAAGGGACCTATGATACAGATACCCAATAAAACTGTAGTATAGAAGGGTGGACTCAGAAAGATAAATTGTTAAGAATTCCATTTCCAAGGATTGAAGTTCTGATATTCCATAAGTATAGATTATGATTTAAATGTAGACTTACTAGATTATGATTTAAATGTAGACTTACTTATAAAGGTTCTTGTTAATACTTATCTTAATGTAATTGTTAAAAATTCAACAGATTATTTATAAATTTAATATAATAATAATTTATTTTTAAGTTTATTGTCAAGAGATTTGACTTGTAAAGTTTAAGGAGGTATATATATTCTATTCTTCTGGATTTGAACTTATGATTTATTAAGAAAAAACATGTATTCATAACTATTAAACCCACTCAAACTATATACATATTTAATGACAAAAATAAATCTCTAGTCATAAAGAACCTTTTTAGTGATCAACCTGAAGCTATTGAATATTGACTAGAGGGCCTTCTGTATTCAAAAACTTAATACAATTGGCATAACTCAACATATTCTATAATAAAAACTCAATACAATTGGCATAACTCAACATATTCTATAATAAAACCCTTTTAACTCATTTCTTTGAACAATAGTTGACAGCCTGCTAATCAAAATTTGAATAAAGCTAGAATGGGTTAAAAAGTCAGTTACCGCTTCACAATGACAACCTCTACTAGAAACACTCTCACCACAGAAAGCCTTTTATAGTGGGAGAGTAAAGCTCAAAAGCTACTGTAAACCATTTGATTCCATTTGCATTGACTGCATGAAGTAAAGAACAGAAGGTAAAACAAGATAAAAATTGAGAGGAAATAGAAGATACATTTGTTTAATATGTAACACAGTCAAACCTCATCATGGGAATAGATATTGTCAGTTATGTAGCAGGATTCCTCCACCTGGGGAGCACATATCTCCTCGTATGCTTTCCAGCACATGAAGCATTAAAAATATATAAGAAAACAAGGTAACTGTGACAAAGATACATCATTTACAGGGCAATTAGCATACACGTGACACCCATAATTGCAATCAACATCTATTTACTACAATCTTGGAAAGGTACTGATCAATATAAGAAACTGTCAAAATACAGTGTATCTGGAACAAGTTTGTATTCCTTAGCAATGTGGGGACAAAAAGTTAGAGACTAGCTGTTGGATTAATAATTTCATGGAAACATGAAAGAACCACGAACCTCAATTGGAATTGCTTGATATTTATATCTTCCGGGACTTGTTTCACATAGTTATTTGTCGGCCTTCTCTTCACCTGCCAACATAGATTTCAAAGCGAATGAATGAAATTCCAAAGAAAAATGAATAACACTATGAAAAACATAACAAAGAAACAAAACCAATTGGATTAGATATTGGAATAGATATAAATGAAATTAATCACTTTTTTAATGCATAAATCTATTTAATATTTTAAAAATCTCATGATATGTAGAGAATATAATCTCAACCACTAAAATTTACAATTTTAATTATCTTTTTAAGTTTCTGACCAATTTTTAAGTAAAACTAGTCAAAACATAGAATGTTTAAAATAATTCATATAAGAAATAATTGTGTGCTTATATCTAATTGAAAATATATGAAGAGTACATAGTCATGTCTACATTGATATATTAAATAGCAAATGAAGAATCTATATAGGCAAAAGTAGTTGCTGTTTGTAAACAATACCCTATACAATGTCCAGTGACATAAACCATACTACTAGACAAGTAATGATGTGTTTTGAGCAGTGCAAAATATCACAATATTGACATCTCTGAATTGATTTTTCACTGAAGTGGATTAAGTTATTTTATCATAGCTTTGTTGATGATAGATAAGGTAACCGACTTATAGTCTTGATTTTATCATAGATTTGTTGATGATAGATAGGGTAATTGATTTATAAAGTAATTAATTTATAGTCATGAATTTATCATAGACTTGCTAATAATAAATAGGGTAACTGACTTATAATCATAATTTTATCTTTGACTTGTTGATAATAGATAGAATAATTGACTTATAGTTATGAACAAATGTCAAAATTAATTACTTGTACATCTTTTAAATGAAATTAGTATATCAACTAAACTGTTTTATCATAGTCAATGCAATGAGATTTTTTTTAATTTATTCAAGGATGTCTTTTATCATTTTTGAATAAACAGAACATACTCTTGAAAGAATATACCATGGATTACTCAAAAGTCAAGCCAAGGTTGTTCTTACCATTAATTTTTTTCTTTATTGAAATATATGAAATATATTTTTTCCTAGTGGAAAAGTCAAAGTCCTGTTTGCAGAAGATATGGTTTAATATTTGGTCATCCATTTAACTCTATAATGACCAAAGTAGAAGAAAAAACTTAAAATCCCTTAAATACAACCCAATAATGTGTGTATTCTTCAAGGAAAAAAAAAACACAAAGAAATACAAAGTCACATTTAAAGACATATTAATTATTAAGAGAATTCACCTTTGACATAAACATCAATAGTTTCACTAAAAACAAATATCTTGTTGGACATGTGAACAATTTCAATTAATCCATATAAATAATGTAAATAATTTTAAAATTTGACTATAAAAGAAATTAGTTTTTAGAGAAATTAGAATAGTACATATGCTCCGAGAATTATAGATATTATTGTAATTAATCTAAAATTATAGATATTATAGATATTATTGTAATTAATCTAAAATTATGTTGAATTTTTTGGAAATAAATTGTGTAAAAGAGTTTTGCTATCAACTATTGTAGAGGAAAATTATTTGGATTTTTCAAAAAAAAATATACTTTTACATTATCTGAATCAAATGATTAACCACTTTATTCTTTAATCTAAAATTATGTTGAATTTTTTGGAAATAAATTGTGTAAAAGAATTTTGTTATCAACTATTGTAGAGGAAAATTATTTGGATTTTTCAAAAAAAATATACTTTTACAATATCTTAATCAAATGTTTAACCACTTTATTCTTTAATGTTTGAAAAAAATTATACTAAACTTTTTATAAATGCAAGACCAAATTGCCTCATCCACAAGTTTTATCAATATTTTTTGACAAACTCAAACAGTGGCACTTAAACACCATACCCCGCCTTCCAATAAAAGGAAATTAAATATGTGATACTTTGTAAATATTTAACTACTTTGTAAATATTAATATTAAGAAATGAAAGAATCCATGTAAGAAAGACTAATAACATAACAAATTGGAAACATATAGCATTCTCTTAAAATTCCTCAAATTGCTCCCAAGTGCATTTGTTTTAGAAGCATGATGAAGAACAAGGTTTGTGGTGGGATTGATGTCTAAAGGCAAGTTTTGATGGGCCAAGTTCCATCCCTTTAACCATTTCATGGATATGCATATGGATGGTTTGTTGAATGTTTCATAAACATGTTAATTATTGAAATATTTAAGAATTGCACATGAAGACCATTACAAAGGTGATTGAACTCAAGAGTATATAAAAAATTTAAAAAAATATTTGTTTGTGAAAGTAAGGAAATTTAATTAAGAGTTAAAACAAAAATTACTTTGACATATGTTTGTCTCAATCAAGTGCCTTCTCTTTAATAAGGCACTTGGAACAATACTATGGGCTATCAAAAAACCATGAGCCCAGAACCACCAAATTCATTTGACTCATTGATTCATTCCTCAAGTCAAGTTTAACAAGTAACATTTCAAAAGTATGAAGAAGTCATAAAAAGTATTATATTTTATTTTATTTGGTCTCACATACAACAAATTTCTATGAAATAGCATATGACATATAACTCTATTGAAGCATAAAACCCAACCAACTCTCCAATTTTCAAGAAAAGCAATTGTTTTTCTAATTTTTTAAAGTAGATAATATACAATGTAAATAGCACACAATGCCCATACACATACACAAACAACATGATTCAAACCTTCTCAACACATCTTAGTTATATACAAACTCAATGTAGCTTCAAGTAATTTTTTATTTTGTATAATTTTATTGCACCATCTTAAAAACATTCCTCAAGATGTGGACGCAGGGAAGTAACAACATCTCTACAAATTCATTTGTGTAAAACCCATTTAAGGTGTCATAAACAATACTATGGGCTACCAAAAAACCATGAGCCCAAAACCACCAAATTCATTTGACTCATTGATTCATTCCTCAAGTCAAATTTAACAAGTAACATTTCAAAAGTATGAAGAAGTCATAAAAAGTATTATATTTTATTTTATTTGGTCTCACATACAACAAATTTCTATGAAATATCATATGACATATAACTCTATTGAAGCATAAAACCCAACCAACTCTCCAATTTTCAAGAAAAGCAATTGTTTTTCTAATTTTTTTAAAGTAGATAATATACAATGTAAATAGCACACAATGCCCATACACATACACAAACAACATGATTCAAACCTTCTCAATACATCTTAGTTATATACAAACTCAATGTAGCTTCAAGTAATTTTTTATTTTGTATAATTTTATTGCACCATCTTAAAAACATTCCTCAAGATGTGGACGCAGGGAAGTAACAACATCTCTACAAATTCATTTGTGTAAAACCCATTTAAGGTGTCATAAACAAACGATATTTGTTAATAAAAAAAAACCTACATCCAAGAATAGTCTCATAATATATACTCAACAGCACAACCATAATTATTGTATGGGTTTTATAGGTTAACATTATACAACAAAATATAAAATATTATGATTAGACTAATCTACAATAAATGTTCTATATGTTCTATAGTTCCGTGTTTATTGACTCCTCACTAATCTTAGTTTTGGAAAATCCTGCTATAATTTTTGAAGTGACACATTCCTACTTAAAAACTTGCATATGAATAAGGTTTTAAGTAAAAACCCTTCACTTCAAATAAGTATATCCCCTAGAAAAAAACCTCTTTAAAGACTATTCTTAAAACTACATAAAGATTGTTCTGAACACCTTATCTCTCATGCTCTAACATTAAAAGTAACTTCAATTGTATCATCTGTTATCTCTCGTGCTCTAATATTAAAAGTAACTTCAATTGTATCACCTGCTAATGATCCCTCCATCCTTTAATTATTTTTTAATTTTTGTGTTAGTGACAAATAACGACCAAATAGAAAAGTTTATGCAACTATGATATGATAAGGTGCGCGCGTATGTAAAGCTCGAGCACTGATCTAGGGTTTTGAGTTCAATCGCTGCCATGCCAAGCCAGGGCGGAGGGGAGCCGTCGCCCCCTCCCTCCCCAACCACATCCTTCAGGAAACTAGTTGCAGCTTGCAGAAAGAAATCGCCCCAGGCAGAAGCGCCAACTTTTGTAAAGAGACTGGATGACGTACCAGAGATTAATCTCCCCCTGGAACAACCTATGAAGGTAGCGCTCTCCCTCTCAGATCGGGGCCTGGTAGGTCAGTTCATGGGCCTTTGGCCCTCCACCAAGTCAACAGATAACTGGATCCAAAGGAATTGGCGGCCACTAATAACAAACAATGTAACTTGTTACGCGGTTGGAAGGGGATACTTTATTTTCGAATTCATCTCCTAGGAGGACCGCGATCTAATATTCAGAAATGGGCCATACTTCATGGGCACACAGGGGCTCTATCTGAACCGGTGGACTCCAGACTTCGACCCAGCATCGGAAGTGCCAAAAGACATCCCTGTCTGGGTCAGGCTCCCAAAATTGCCAATCCATTGTTGGAACTCCTCGTCACTACAAGCTATCGGAAATGGTCTAGGGCACTACATTGACAGAGCTGAACCAAAAGATCAATATTCATGTGCAAGAATTTGTGTGGAAGTTGATTTGGAGATAGGCTTGCCGGAAGCGGTAAAATTAAAGGTTGGAGACTGGCAACATCTACAAAAACTGGACTATGAACAGCTCCCGTTCAAATGTAGAGGATGTCACGAATACGGGCATTTTCAAAGAAACTGCCCAAAATCCCCAAATACAGCGAAAGCAGGTGAAGAAGGTTGGCAGCAACCCAGGAAAGGGAGGTCGAAGTCAAAAGTCCCAAGAAGGGAAAAACCAGCTCTCGCTCAAGACAACCCAGGGAACATAGAGACGGCGAACAGCACTGGGAAATGGAGGTGAGATGGAGGACCCAAGCAAAGACGCCCGAGAGGAAGAAGGAAGAGGTGCCCAAATCTCGGAAATCGGAGAAACCCAAAAAACAGCAAATGAAGTGGAGAAACCCAGCTCCCCTCCAAGGAATGGGGTGACTCAAGGCCCCGAGGAGGGGGAGATCTCGTCAGGGAATGACTCAGAAGGAGAAAGCAAAGCCTGGGACACCCCAAAGAAACCGGGAAGAGGCAGGAAATCCAAAAAAGCAGAAAGAGATCAGGAAACCTACAAGGACGTTTTAAAAGGTGTGCAACCAACCATCAAGCAACTGATTGGAGTAAGGCAAACCAGGAAGCTAGCCAAGGCCTCCCAAGGAGGCCACTCCCCTCCTCCGGGTAATCAATGAAGCTAACCTCCTGGAACTGTAGGGGTCTAGGTAGCAAAAGGAAGGAAGAAGCTCTCAAGGACATAATCAAAGCATCGAAAACGGACATCCTACTTATCCAGGAGACCAAGATGAGTCAGCAGGACTCTATTAAAGTGTCAAAAAATGTATGGAGAAGCAGTCAAGGTTTAGCTGAAAATGCCAGAGGCGTGTCAGGAGGGCTCTGCACCATGTGGAACACCTCCAAAATAGACCTGCTCCACTCAGACTCTTGCATGCATTGGATCTTTTCCCAACTGCTTCATAGGGAGTCAGGGCATATGGTAAGTCTCTTTAACATCTATGTCCCGCAACATATAGAAGAAAAAAAGAATTGCTGGAAAGCCCTCCTAGACTTCTTAGCAAACAATGAGCTCGAAAACATCATTCTAGGAGGGGATTTAAATGTAACTCTGGCCCAAGAAGAAAAGCGAGGGGGATCTATTGTAAGGGACCCAGCTAGAGAATGGGTGGAGGACCTAGTCTCAGCATGGGACTTAATGGATATTAAGCCGATCAGGGGTCACTACACTTGGACCAACAAAAGGGTAGGTCCAGGGCATATCGCTTCCTGTTTGGACAGATTCCTTGTCCAAAGCTCATTCTTGACCCTTGGACTCATAGCCACCTCAGAAATACTCCCCCACGGCACCTCTGATCACAAGCCAATTAGTCTAGAGCTGAGGAAGGACCAAGGCAAGGGGCCCATCCCTTTCAGATTTAATTCTTCTTGGACACAGGAAAAATATTTTCTGCGCAAAGTCTCCAGTGTATGGACAAGTAGGGTAAATGGCTCCGCGTTTTATGTTTGGGAAGAAAAATTACGTAGGCTTAAGGATGCGCTAAAATATTGGGCAAAAAGACAATCTGATCCAACCACCCTTCGCATAGAAGCCCAAAGGCGACTGGAGAGTCATCAGCTCGATTTGGAAAACAGGGAGATCACACAGCAGGACCTACTCAAAGAGGATCAACTCCAAAGACAATGGCACAAGACCTGCAAAGAGGAAGAAGGCTACTGGAGGCAAAAGTCTCGCAGTCTCTGGCTGAAGGAAGGAGATAAAAATACTAGTTATTTCCATAAACAAGCGAAAGCAAGGAAGCACTATAAAGCTGTAACGGAAATTCAGGTCCAAAACATCACAATTTCTGACCAAGAGGGCATTAGACAGGCATCTTATGAAGCCTTTGGAACCCTCTACTCAGAAACACAAAGGGAAAGCATTGACCCCCAAAAGTACCCTCTATCCATCGTTCTGAATCTAATAAAAGACGACATCAATCTCAGGCTTGTGGAGGAAGTTACGCAGCAAGAAATAAAAGAGGCGTTGGACCAAATGCACCCGGATAAGGCTCCCGGACCGGACGGATTTACAGCCAGATTCTATCAGCAGTGCTGGGAAATAATTAAAACGGACCTAACCAAAATGATCAGGAAATCACAAGCGAGCAGTAAGCTAGGAGGAAACACAAATTCAACCTTCCTGGAACTCATCCCAAAAGAGAAAGGAGCGCTCAGCTTTAGCTGATTTAGGCTTGTCTCCCTCTATAATACAAGCTATAAAATTCTCACCAAGGTCATTGCAAATAGACTGAAAAAAGTTCTTCCCCTCATAGTACCAGAGAACCAGGGAGGTTCATCAAAGGCAGACAAATAACAGACAACATAATCCTGGTGCAAGAAGCTCTTCACTCAAGTCTACGCAGAAAATATAAAGGTATGATTATTAAACTAGATCTTGCAAATGCTTTTGACAGAGTCAATCATAATTTCTTATTTGAGGTAATGAGGAAGTTTGGATTCGATCAGTCCTTTGTGAATTGGATAAGAGCCTGCATAGGGTCACCATGGATAGCCCCCATGGTAAACGGAAGAGTAACAAATTTTTTCAAAGCGTCCAGAGGCTTAAGGCAAGGATGCCCTCTCTCGCCCCTCCTGTATGCAATACAGGCCTCGGTCCTTAGCTATCAGCTGGAAAATTCCAGAATCCAAGGCAACCTCCAAGGGCTAAAAATAGCACAAGGCGTCAAGGACATCAACCATGCGCAATTTGCGGATGACACCCTGCTGCTAGGGGGGGCAAGTCTGCTAGTAGCAAAAAGGTTCAAAGAGGAGCTAGATGCTTATGCTGCAATTTCAGGTAGCGAAATAACTCAAACCAAAAGTAAGATTTATGGCTGGAACATTACTCCCAATGAAATGCTGGGAATTTCCAGAATTTTGGGGATGGAAGGGCACACCAACTGGGAGGCCTTCTCCTACCTAGGAATCCCTATATTCAAGGCTTCCCCACGGGCCTCACAATGGAACCACTTAATAGACAAGCTAAAAAAGAGAATCTCCTCCTGGGGGGCGAATTGGCTAAATCTAGCAGGGAGGATAGTCTTAATCAAATCAGTCCTGGCCAGTGTACCCACCTATCAGAACTCTCTGCTTCTAGCCCCAAGCTCCATAATCCAAAAAATGGAGGCAATGCAGAGAAGCTTCTTGTGGGAAGGGGGGAAGCAAACAAGCAGAAGAATTCATCTAATAAACTGGGACAAAGTATCCAAACCCCTCTTGGAAGGAGGCCTCAACTTCAAAAAAACTCAAGTGCAGAATCTAGCCTTAGGGGTGAAGCTGCTATGGCACATCGTCAGTGGTGATCTTGCCTGGAGCAAGGAATCTCTGTGGAAAAAATACTTCAGAGGCGCAAGGAAGAGGTGCATAGAAAACCCCTGCAGAGAGGCTAAAGGTTCCCCAATCTTCACTCTCTGCAAAAAGTCCATGGCCCTGTTCACTCCTCAACTTACCTGGGTGTCGCGAAACGGGAAAAAAATCAAAATCTGGCAGGACTCTATTCTGGGTGACCCACCTCTAGAATCGAGACAAGACCTATAGCGCTTAATAGGATGGATGGATGGGAAAAATCTAAAAACGCTCTTTGACATCTCCACGTGGGGGAATGACAGATGCAAGTCGTGGAAAGGTTGGGAAGTGGGCAATCTGCCTCTTGACTTAGAAGATGACAGGTGCGTCCTAAAGCTCACTCTTCAGGGGAAAGCTCCCATTAGAAAAAAAAGGGAAGGACGAGAGAGGATGGGGGAAGAATTCTCAACCCTACTCCACCTCATTGGGCTATAACTCCTTTCGAAGCATCCCCTACGTCCCACCCAATCGAACCCTTTGGAAATCCATCTGGAACTCTAAATCCATTCCCAAAATAGATATGTTTCTCTAGACCCTCAGTCATAAAAGCATCCAAACAAGGGAGAACCTCCAAAAGAAAGGTTGGGAGGGCCCCTTCAGGTTCCCCCTGTGTCAACAAGCTGAAGAAACTTCAGATCACCTCCTTCTCAATTGCAGTTTTTCAAAAGAAGTGTGGAGGCTAGCAGTTGGATTGCAATCTGATCTTCCCCTTCCACAAGACATTAAGACCCTCCTCCAAAGTTGGAACACCCTTTACCCTTTCCAAATGCAGAAACAAAGTTATGCCTCGAGGCTTTGGCGAGCACTCCCAAGGTTTATCCTGTGGGGACTTTGGTTGGAACAAAACAACATAGTTTTCAGGGATAAGAAAAGGAATGCTTCCCTAGTGAGTGCAATTGTTCAAGCACTCTTTGGAGAATGGGCCAGTCACCATCGTCAACCACATCACAGTAGGAAGCTGGAAGAAAAAGAAGAGCTTTGGCTTGCCCAGTTTAAAATATAAATGCAAACTAGTAACACAGTCGACACCATAAATCCAGAGAATTGGGAAATAAGGATATGGAGGAAGGATTTCGCCAATTGGAAGAACGAAAGGAAGGCCTATATCCTGTCCTTTGACGGAACTTCAAAGGGAAATCCAGGTAAAGCAGGAGGAGGAGGGATGATCGAAATTCCTAACGCAGAAGTCATGGTGAGATACACCATTGGCTTAGGCACCGCCTCCAACAACTATGCAGAAGCAATGGCATTATGGCAAGGCTTGTGCCAAGCCAGAAGGAACAGAATCCGAAATTTGATAATCATAGGAGACTCCTGAATATTAATTAGTGCCATTATCCACTCTTCGAAAAATCAAAGCGCACAGCTCAATAATTTGCTAGAAAGAATTCGCCTCCTCCTTAAAAGGTTCAACTCATATCAGCTGTATCATGTTCTGCGGGAGTTGAATAAGGAAGCAGATGAGGAGGCAAACAGAGGCACACTCTTGGCACCAGGATGCATGAATGCAAATGACCAGTTATCCACGGTGGACATACCTTAACCCATCACCACACCAAGAGAGATCTTCATGCAAGTGGCAAAGTGGGGGACAGGACCAAAGCGACAACGCCCAGACTCAGCCAATAAAGGGGCACGCGAAAGGACGATTTGGGCAGAGGACAGCCCAAGAAATATTGGATCTCATGCAAAGAGGATACAGCAGGACTATCCGCCCATGCCTCTTGGGGAACTCAATGAAGGGAGAAATGATGAAGGCAGGGTGGGCAAGGTTAAAATTATGATGCATCCTCAGCCTGGCAATAGACCCATTCCCAACTGTGAAGCAAACCTGACTGTGAGGATTCAGAGCGCGCGATTTAGAGGAGGAAAGATGATCGCCAGTTCCAGCAGCAGCCTCACCACGGAGGAAAGGCTGAAGCGTATGGATGAAACACTGGAAATCCTGAAGCAGACGCTCCAGTACCAGCTCGATTTCCTGGAGAACTTAGATTCGGAGGCAGGCAGGCAGGCGGTTGGAGCAATTGGAGCAAGATATTACCACTGTAAAATTTGGTCTCATAGAGGAGCTTAGCAAACTGCATCAGGAGCTGAAGAACCCAAAGGATGAATTTGAAGAAAGGATCGGTCAGCTGGAAGGAAAAATGTCCAAGCTGAACATCGAATGGAGGACAGATCCCAAAGATTAGTCAGCCTCCGGGTCTATAACGACTCCTCCCCAGCTCAAGCATCTTGACATTTTGTATAGAAGTCAAGGATTTTAAATAAATCTATAATCTCAGGTGAATCGAACCGCTTCCGGGGGTGTTAGCCAAGTTTAGTATTTCTAGTAGTGCATTTATCTTACTGCAGGTAGCTGCTCAGAGTAGCTCTACCATTTTGTAACTGAACAGTGGTTTATTCACATTTAATTCAAATCTCTCTAAACGTTCTTGTCAAAAAAAAAAAAAGACAAATAACGACCAAAACCCATGGAAAAGTAGTCTATTCATTGTAATCCACTAAAAAAAAAAATTCGGAAGGGAGGCCAGGGGTAGGCCATCCTTAGAAACCTTCTTGAATTGGCCATGTAGACCATCCCACATGATGATGACATCATCTAGTGAAGTAGCCATGTGTGTGAAGGTAGTCCCACATGGTGACAACACCATCCAGTGAGGTAGCCATGTGTGTGAAGGTAGGCCCACATGGTGACAACACCATCCAATGAGATAGCCACATGTGTGGAAGTAGGAAACATCTTCATTGTGCATTCAATCCCATGGTTTAGTGTGCCCTCCTTTATGTTTCACGAACACTTTCATTCAACCTGACATTGTTGATAGACACAAATTCCTACTTGAACTCTCCATCATAAAACCTTTCGAGGTTGGCCCTATAATTGTGCATGGCTTCTCCACTGGTGATACTCCCTCTCATTTTTGTTTTCCCAACCACTTGTCATTGTTTGCGTTATATGGATGGTTCGCTTCACACTACCTTTGTTCAAGTCATTCCCTTATCCTTGTGCATCATTATGTTTCCCATATTATGGTTCAAGTTTGGCCATCCATCCAGTGGATTTGTATAGTTGTAAAAGGAGGTCACAAAAGTGATGTTTCAGTCTACAATGTATGTAGTTTGGAACTATGGCACATGACAAACTAGTTACAATTTGGAGATGTGATTTGATGATCTTTTCTCTTGTAAACAAATTTATGGTGACTTGAAGCCATAAGGTGATTGTCTCTAATTATTTTTTTGTTTTCTCATTGTTTTTGTATGCAAGCCATGGTTTGGTTATGGGGTTGCAAAAATTATGTCTATGTTGGCTAAGAAATCATTGGGGGTAACCAAATGTTTTTTTTTGGTAGGAATTTATTCCTACTAGACTTATGAGCTTCTCTATGTTTCTCAATATAGTATATCTTTAACGGAAATTTGTTTGGCCTGTGTTTTATAAATAATTGTTGTTTTTGTGATTAGGCTTGCTTTCATTTAGGGTTGGCTGAGTGTTTGGATTTGCATGCATTTGGGTTTGGATTGAGAGTTTTGGTTTGCATGCATTTGGGTCTAGGTTATTGCTTAGTAGCAGTGACAATTGTCCTTGTAACCCCCTTCCTTCACTAGTAGAGTAAAGCAAAGACAAGCATGTCATGGCCATCACTTGTGAAGTTCGTCGCAATCTTTGGTGAGTATAATCTTTACAATGTTGGGATGAGCAGAATTTGTTGTCACATTGGACTTCATTTTCTACATTTTGGATGAATCCTATGTTAAATGTTTATGGTGTGAAAAGGTTTGTCTTCAATGGTTCAAGAAACATAGGACATCCTGAAAATGAAGAATTACCCTTGCATTGGACAATGTTGTCATATTTCCTAATATAGATTCTTCTTCAAAGGACATTATAATGTTTCCCAATTGAATTCCATTTTTCTATAACTAAGAAAAATGACTCAAAGCTTCGTTTGAACCACTAGTGTTAGGATATTTAGACACTTAGGAGTTAGTTAAGATCTACTTGGTCTAATATGTCATTAGGTAAAAGTTTGTTTCTTAGTGTGTTTCTTTAGTATGCATTAGTATGCATTTGTAGTTAGGAAATCCGACGGTCATGATATGTTCCTGACATAGAGTGATCCGACGGTTCATACTCTCCTCGGTATTAACGGCCATTGATTTGTGGCTTAACACCCGATTGGTCCATGATCTCTATTTAAAGAGCATGGAGGGTCATTTTCCGATGATCGATTGTGAGAAACTCTCTTGTAAAATCTCTCTGTAATCTTTTATTTGCATTAATAAACTGCTCCAAGTGGTCGCGTTGGTTGGGGCCGTGGATGTTTCCCCGTAGGGGTTTTACCACATAAAAACATCGATGTGTTGATATTTGATCTGGTTATTTGAGTGATTACTGAAGGTGTTCGTCCTCTGTTGGAATACCTGTGTTGTCGAACATGGTATCAGAGCCTATTTGAAGACCCGCTCCTATTGTAGATCGAGATCGTGAAGCCGAGTTGTCTCATCTCCACTTTCTGTCATTTTCGTACATTTCTAAGATGAGAGGTCTATTCCATTGTGTCCTAGAGCGCTCGTTTCAGTCAGGAACACTTTTCGTTTCACTCGAAAATGTTTCTGTTTGCCCAAGATATGACCATTACAGTTAGATTCGAAGGTATAAAGCTTGAATACGCATTTTTTTTAAATTTTGCAGAGTAGTATTTTGGTTTTATTTTGGGTTTGTTTTATTTATTTCCGGGTTGCTACTCTTTTAGATCTACGTATGCTCTTTTCCCCGCACCCTGTGCGATCTCAAAAAATCAGAAACAGATAGGAAAAGGTGCATCTTCCGGGTAAGCTAACCGAGATCTAACCCTTGTTGTCATCAAGAAGCGAAATTTTTTTCTTGTGTGAAAATAGTTTTTTTTTAGCACAACAACACCCCCAATCCTCCTTCTGAACATTACAATATGTTTTGCTAGATCATTTGGTTAAAATTTGCCTTATTAAGTAAGAGGTCTTGAGTTTAAGTCTCTCTTTTGTTACCTTTTTTGAAAAAAATTCATGCTAAAATTGTAAAGTGTATTTCACTTCAAGTATAAAAGTGAATCACTATAAGTAGCTTTAATATTTTATTTTAGAGTTTTTTTTTTGCATGCAACTTTTTTGTTATAAAGTAACTTCATTGTAAAAGTGATCCCCACTTCTCTTTATAAAAGTGGGTCACTTCATAAAGCAACTTACACAATCATGTGGTCATTTGGTTACCGATTGTGCCTTTTTTTAAAAGGGCATAACTCTAACATCGGAAGTCCATTTTTAGTGTCGTTTTTTTAAAAACCGCATAACTTTTCGAGCTCTTTCCATCCATATCATCAGTTTCAGTTTTTAAATACACATTATCTGCATATTTAATATGGATTCTACAAGTACTGTCTTGCTTACCAACGATAACTACTTCCAATGGAAATCTCATATGGAAGATTTATTAAGAAGTAAAGGCTTGTACCGGATTACCTTGGGAAAGGAAAAAACACCCACTGATGCTAATAAGAAAGCCAAGTGGAATAATAGGAATGGCGAAGCACGTGGACTAATCAGAATTTTCATCTCTCCTGATTTAAGGTACCACCTTCAAGATATTGATGACCCCAAAGAAGCTTGGTACACGATTGAATCTGTGTTTGGTAAACTCAATATTATTAGAGCACAACAGTTAGAAAATCAAATACTGACCTTGAGTCCAAATGATTTTTCTTGCCTTGGAGACTATCTATCTAGGTTTAAAACACTCAGAATTTTATGTGAAGAATGTAAGATAA
>SNQJ01S0098807.1:6460-32634 GCA_010110895.2 Picea sitchensis | reverse complement strand
TATTTTCATGTTCCTAGGAGATTAAACCAAATTACAGATACTCTAGCTAATCAAATTTTAGATTGGCATCTTGCACACATATGAAAGAATGTTGACATAAGCATGTAAATACATTTTTGCACAGGCGATCCTTAGGACACAAAAGATCAAAAAAACATATATAACATCATAAAACAGCCAGAGTACATTGATGTATGCAAGCGCCTAAAAAATGGGACTAATAAACGAGTCACAGGTCTTATGCCCTCAAAAAATATATACAAGTAAGTGCTCGTGGCACGTCAAAAGTCTAAATAGGTTTAGGGCCTATGGGCCCTGTTATAATAGTCCATAGCATGGGCTAAACACCTAAATAATCAAACCCATGTCTGAGGTGCCCCCACGACATGAGGCTGCATGGATGGAGGCAGGTCTTCTATCTCTGCCATCGAGACTGTGCGAGTGAGTGCAGTGAAGTTCCGCTCAACTCGTCTAAGGACTCTCTCAGCCTCCTCGGTTGGGAGGTTCCCTACTACTACTTCTCCTCCGACAGCGGCAACTGCAGCTTCTGGCCAAGGACGACGCTTGTTCTGTGCATAATCGACAGGTTGCACGGGTCCCACATTTGCATACAACAAACATTTACCCGTCAAATACACTAACATACACAAAAAAAAAAAAAATGATATATATCACAAAAATGAAAAAAAAATTACATATGTAAACAAAAAAAAACTACAAAGGTGGAGACTTACCCATCTCCCCTCGCTCCTCACCAGGAGGCACGGGTATCTCAGGATCTCTAGAAAAATCTATCCTTGCATATGGGTAGTCCTCGATCACATGGATATACCGTGATAGCCACCCAAAGAATGCATCATCGAAGGACTCATTGGTCCTTCCACCACCCTGTCGCAGCAATAATACTGCCCATCTACACACTGTAGGAAATGAGGCCTGATGTCCTCGTACTACTTCCCGAGGGATAAAGCTCAGATCTCTCTCAAAGAAAAATGAACACAAGATTGTCCCGAACCCGAAATTCCTTTGTGTACGTTGTCGACAATCTGTCAATTGCCTCTTCATGCACTCCAGTAATGTAGTACTCCAGTCAAAAATCTGTGCATTCAAACACTGGATCACACAGTTCATCTGTGCGCGAGAAGCCTGATGCAAGGCTGCAGAACCGGTAATCCACCCAATCAGTAATAATATCGCATGCAACAATAGGTTAGTGATCTTACTGATAGGTACCTCGGAGCCCGTATGATCAGTCCCACCCTCATAGTGCTCGACTATCAGTTCCAATATCTTACTCGGTCCCGCAGGAAACGTCCTAAAGTTGACTGGTTCCCCTCTCCTTGAGAGGCCAGTCAAAAAGTAGATATCCTTGGTGGTGGGCACCAGTGATTGCCCCTCTAGCATAAATGCCTTTGCATTAGGGTGCCAGTAGTCAATCAAGGCATTTAGTAGCCTTGGTTGTGCACGCATAAATGGAGACAGAAAGAACTTCAGTAGACTGCATTGCATCAACACGGCCATGACATTCAGATCTGCAACTCACTGACAGCTTCATGCTCTCTTTCCCTCCACTGGAAATACATCCTGCCAACACAACACAGTTCAGGAGGGTTAGCATGTGCCTTTTAATTCTTTTTTTTTTCTACAAAAGGGGGGTCCACGTGGGCAACCTTTACTCTGACCGCGTGTACACACGTCCTGTCCAGAGACAGCCCGCGTGTAGCTAGGGCTGACTTTTTTAAGGTTGGCGCCCACCCAAAAAAGGAACTTAAAAAAAAAATGAAGAATTGAATAGCTAGATAAGGGAGTTTGTACTTACTTGGTCCAAGCAAAAGTTCGTTTCATCCACTGTAGCTCCCGGAATCACCGTTTTTAGCAAAGGGGGTCTTTTGGCTCCAGAGTCAATTTCCAAATCAGCAATGGTGATAATGAGCTGCCAGCTTCTATTTATAGAATTTTTAGCCTCTTTTTGTCACCTTTTTGGCTTCCCTTATCAGTTTCTTTATACCAAAAACCATTTAGAGTGATTCCGGAGTTATATGGGAGGGATTTGATCGGGTATTGGGACACTTTTTTGAGTTTTGAGAAAAATTTTGACGGTCCATAATTTTTTTTCCAAGAATCAACTTGAGCATATAGGTTAGGTTATTACCCCAACTTTTGTGTCTCGTTGTCTTTTTCCTCTGCTATAGGATCGATCCCATCAGGTTGTGACACGGAACCATCATATCTGCTTTAGAAGTGTCGTAACTTGGCGGTAGAGCTTACCAGAACATGGATGCCCTAAGTAGGTCCTGGTTGCATTATGGTGTCCATGTCGTCTCACAAACAATGTAGGCTCGAGAGTCCTTATAGTCTTTCCTGAATATGATTTTGAGCCTTATTTGCATGATTCTTCTTCGTTCTTTGTCTCACCCTCAGGACTCCCAAAACATAAACGGGTCTCCTTTTAAGCCCTTTTTAGACCCTCTAAAAATGAAAAGATTGATGAGCGATCTTGTGGCCTTTCACGCTTGTTAAACTGAAATTTGAAGTCACGTCTATCTAGCGGTAGTTTACCTCTTTTTCGGTCCAGATGGTCAACTATACGAACAAAGGTATACTCTATCGAATTTCCGTTCTTTAGAAGAGTACTCTCAGGTATAATTTTATTCCTTTTTCGGGCTTGAGGGACTAAACTTACGAAAAAGAAACCCCCATGGAGTCCATAGTTAAGCTCTTTTCAGACTCCCTAAAATTGAAAAGATCATCGAGTGACCTTATTCTTTCACACTCATTAAGTTGGTCCAGAAAAATATTCCTGACGGAGTCCATAGTTAAGATTTTTTCAGACTCCTTAAAAGTGCAAAAATAGCCGAGTGATCTTGTCCTTATCACACTGGTTAAAATGGTTTTGAATCGACGTCTAATAGATGCTAGTTTATCCCTTTTTCGAACTGACTAGACTATCTTCGAAAAAGGTACCCCAATGGAGTCTCATTTTATGTTTTTTTAGACTCTCTAAATATGAAAAACCACTGAGCTTACCTTCTTTGGGCTCATTACACTTACATCAAAGGACATTACCATTGTGTGTTTTATCAACCGCATTTGCATACCTTATCCACCAACCTTGTGACAGTTTGCTTCTGCATCTTAACACCTTTGGCCGCCAGAGGGTTTTTACCAAGTATCATTTTACCAGAACATCAGTCTTTTCCTTGTGTCTTGAGCTTGTATGTTTGCAATATTCGTTCCTCCATTGTAACGTAATATTCCTTTATTCTTTTTCCAAGATTATCGAAAAGAACAAAAAAATCAAATATACCCCAAAAAGAGGATGGTAAAAGTATTTTCTTTATTGGCAGCATAATGAGTCACCCTTGGATAAAGCACATCTATCTGTTTGTTCATTAGACTATGGGATGTAGTACGACCTTAGGAATCTTTTCTTTCTATATAGAGTTGTGTCCTCCACCGTTTGGTTATTCTTCCAAACATATGGAGAGTCTGCGTTGCCTCCTTCTTTGTAGACTTATGATTAACATATATGTTGCCTAAGTCATATCACTTGTCATGCTATTGTCCAAGGGAAGTTTGTCACTAAGCCTGAGTCGGCCGCTCTTCAAAATGTCTCTTGTCCACATACCCAGCCATCCCAAACACCCAATCAAGTCCTTGTTTGAAATCATTGAAACCTTCCAACTGATCATCAAGATTATCATGTCAATGACCGAAGAACCATCGAAGACCTCTAGGTAGTGTAGTCGTACACTCATATTACACTCCTACCTGAGTTTTGAGGATTTTGAAATTGTTGCTCGAGCTTTGAAGATCTCATCTCTAGCCATTAGGCCGAATCAACTTCTGGAAGATGGATACTCTACATGTATACCTTTCTGATTTCAAGATGTAGCTCCGCTGTGTATTGTTCACGGCTACTCTTTATAGTTATTTAACATGGATCTATAGTGTATTTGATTGGTAGCCATGGTTCTATTTTATCCCAAGCATGGATATGCCCGCCTCGGTGAGACATTTGTTATTTTGCAGACGACACCTCCTGATTCCTGATCCTTGGGCTCAATCGTTCGGCACATCAGTAAATATTGGTAATGTATTTCAACAATCAAATGCTCTTCTACCCTCACACATTAGGGGGCATCTGTTATAACCCTAAATTGCACCACATATGCTTACCTGACATCAGGCCAACTCATTTCCCTTCTTTGCCAAAACTCTGCTGAACAACTCTTTGAAAATCCTCTTGTGTAAAGGGCCACGTGCCCTAACCCATTACTGCACATGTGTACACGCTGGCTGACTCACAACAGCCCGCATGTACCTACAAAAGAACAAAAAAAGGAAAGTTGTCGATGGAACAAAAAGCTATGGGTGAGTTAACTTAAACTCCCGTCCATGCATGGTCGAGGGTTCATCCAAAACCCTAGCTCCTTCTAGCCTATAAAAGAAGGAGTAGGGGAACCATTTGGAGAAGGAAAAAATATAGCGAAGAAACTCTACCCATTTACGTATTCCATTATCCCAACCCTTTAGCCTTTCCTCATGCCAAAGGAGATTTAACACAAAGCAATTGAAGGACAGAAGAAGAGGAGCCCAGGATTAGGTTCAAGGAGCGGTGGTCGGTCTCAACTTTTGTAAGTTGACTCACTTTAAGTAATAAAGAGAATGCTTTTCTCGTCCCAATTCATGAACTGTCTATGGTTTGATGAGTTTATTTTTGATTTCTAACCCTTGAGTATAGAAGTAGCGTGCATGCATAGTTGTTGTTTGTCTTGAGTGCGGTTCATCTTTGGAAGGAGCATTGCGAGCAAGTAATCAAGCACAACGGAGGATCGACATCGAACACCGGTAATAAGGTAGGTGGTCCTTTCCATGCATTTACTGAGAAAAGGGGATTTAAATATAGGGATGTAGGTAGAAAGTAGTTTCTATTCGGTCTAATCTGCATGCAAAGTCTAAACTCTATTTGCTAGTCTGTAGGGTGTTTTTCCCAACAACAGCGTTGAAGACTGGATGCAGACGACCAAGGAAGGGGGGAATGCTGAGCTCAAAATCATTGTCACCCACAAACTTGGTGATGGTGTATGATCCATAAATGAGTGGTAAAAGATTCTGATGGGGCCTTGTAAGGTGTTATTTCTTCAAATGAAACCAAACTTTGTCACCCACCTGAAACTTATGTGGCACTCGATGTTGATCATGGCGTTGCTTGTACTTGGCATTAGAATTATGTAGAATATCGTAAACCTGTTGATGGATGTGCTAGATCTTCTCAATGAACTGGGTGGCTTTGTTAGCTTCTGTTGGAGCAGGGGATGAGTCGACCGAGGTGGTCGCCAGGGGTAGTGCAACATCCATAAGGCCAAATGGTTGGAATCCCAATCCCACCTAAAATGGGTTGTGGTGAGTTGAGCTATGTGGGGCTCGGTTTTAGCTATGTTGAACATAGGGAATACTCTCATCCCATGTCTGGGGATGTTTTGAATTGTACATGCACATGATATGTATGACCATTTGGTTGATGACCTCAGTTTGGCCATCTATCTGGGGGTGGAAGGCAGTGGATTTGGTGAGCTTCGTATCCAACAGTGACCAGAGGCTCGACCAAAATGAGATGAGGAACCAACTATCATGGTTTGAGATAATGGTTTGTGGGATAACAAAATGTACCCATCCTTATTAAAAGAAGGGATTGGCAGTGGCTTCTATTGTGATGTTCTTCTTGCAAGAAACTAGAATCGCCATCTTGGAAAAGCGATCAACAACCAAAAAAAATAGTCATTTTCCCTCTTGGTGGACAGGAGGCTCGACATGTATTCCATTGATATGGATTCCTAGATCCTTTTAGGAGTAGGAAGAGGGGCGTACAAGCCCTGTTTCTTAGTGGTTGGATTGGAAATAATGTAGGCGGTGCATGACTTAATATACTTTCTGAAATCCTGTCGAAGTTTTGGCTAGTAGAAATGTTTATGAAACAATCCCATTGTCTTTTCGACACCAAAGTGTCCTTCCACCCGACTATAGTGAGCTTCCCAAATCAACTTTGCATGCTTACTTGATGGAACGCAGAGATGGCCCAGACGACACAACGACCCATCCTGAAGATGGAAATTAGCTACCATTGATTTGGCGCCCAACATTTGGTAGGTGGTAGAGAAATCAAGGTCTATATCATAGATGTGGGGCCATCTTGAGGTCTCGTGGCCACAAGAGTCTAGAACTGTGCTGAGTGTCATGACTGGAGGTCGGTTGAGGTAGTCAACAATTTGGTTGGTACTTCATGTTTTATACTTTATGCTGAGGTGGAACTGTTATAAGTATGTTGACCACTTCTAATGGTGGTCATTCTACAATTTTCCTTGGCTTTGCATGAACTATAGTGGCTTGTGATTAGTGTGGATGACTGTCTCCTTCCCAAGAATGTAATGTCTCCACTTGTGGCAGGCTTTTGCAATGGAGTAAATTTATTTTTCATAAGTAGGGTACTTACGGACAACTTATAATAGTGTCTCACTATGATATGCCACGGGGTGGCCGTGTTGAATGAGAATGATGCCCACAACATAGTCTGAAGCATCTGTCTCGATCTCAAAGGGATGTTACAGGTCTAGTAATGAAAGTACCAAGGATGAGCATAAATACCTCTTCAAGTCATCGAAGGCTTTTTGTTGGGACATTCCCCCCCA
Organism: Picea sitchensis; assembly: GCA_010110895.2. Taxonomy (NCBI): domain Eukaryota; kingdom Viridiplantae; phylum Streptophyta; class Pinopsida; order Pinales; family Pinaceae; genus Picea; species Picea sitchensis. The sequence continues at coordinate 25,945 of SNQJ01S0098807.1, read as the reverse complement.
AAAAAATTCCTTACTGCCACCTCTGGTTACTTGGCTGAGGGCCCATGCAATATGAGAGAATCCTAGCATGAACCTGTGATAGAAATTGGTGAAGCCCAAGAATCTTCGAAGTTCAGTGAGTGTGGTTGGGACTGGCCAGTCACGGATGACTTGGATCTTGGATGGATCCACATGCGCACCATGCTGATCAACAATGTATCCTAAGTAATGGACCTTATCCATGCTGAAGGAGAATTTTTCCTAGTTTTCATATTGTTTGTGTTGTCGCAAGGTGTGAAAAACCTATTGAATATGCTGCAAGTGTTTCGCCCAAGTCTTGTTGTAGATGAGGATGTCATCTAGATAAACCACTCAAAAGGTATTGGTGAAAGGTCATAGGATATCGTCCATCATCCTCATAAAAGTTGTTGGAGCATTTTTCAAACCAAAGGGAATGAACAACCATTCAAAAAGACCTTCTTTTGACTTGAAGGAAGTCTTATAGACATTTGTTTGTTCTATTGGGACCTGGTGGTAGCCAGACTTCAGATCAATCTTACTGAAGTATTTGTGCCCTGTGAGATGATCAAGGAGGTCATTGATTCAAGGAATCAAGTACCAATTTCGGACTGTGATTGTATTAAGGGCTCGATAATCAATGAAGATTTGTAACATCCCATATTTCTTATGAACCAGCATGATTAGGCTCCCACAAGGTGATGAGTTGGGATGGATGTTCCCCTTGTGGAGCAATTCTTTGATCTTCCTCTTGATATCCTCATTTTCTAACAGATAGAGACAATAGACTCTCCCATTGGGTAGTGGTGCGCCTAGGGTCAAATCGATGGGATGCTTGACCTGGTAGTGCAGAGGTACTCTGGTAGGAGAGGAGAAGATATCTGATTATTCTTCCACGACCTTATCCAATTGCTTCTATTGTGTGGAGAGATCGGTCGAAGAGGTCTTGGACATGGCTGCAATATTTCTCTCACTCTGAGAGAAAATCAAGAAGAACACAAATTTCATGGTTTGAGAGATGACCTTCCTAAATTCCTTGACAGAGATCAAGGAAATAGAACTAAGAGGGACTGCCTCGGGTATCCTGTACAATTTCCTGTTAAAAGTAATAATAACACTACGAGGCCTAGACTCATATACAACATGGCATTTCAATAAATAAGGTTGGCCCAAAATAACATTACAAATTTTGAGAGGAGAAACATAAAAAAATACCTCATATTTGAAGGGATTTATGCCATACGACAGTCGACACTATTGGTTGACGCAGAGATTGCTTCCTTGGCAGATCCATCCAATGGTGTAGGGTTGTGGGTGAAGCGTTGTCGGAAGGGATAGCTTCTTGACTACTTCTTCTGAGATGAGGTTCTTTTGGCTACCGCTATCAACGATGAAGTGTAGAGGGGTGCCTTTTATCCACATCTGTGAATGAAACATGCACTCTCCTACTTATGGCTCATCTGATTCACTAGGCTGGAGCTTGGTGATAGAAACAGTGGCACTGGGTTCTGCATCAATGATCTATCTTCCCCTTTTTGGCTTTGACTCAGAGTTAGAACCCGCATCTGATTCAGAGGATTTCACTTCAGGCACCAACGACTTCTTTGAGAGGTAGTCAATAGTGTTATGCCAAGGGATCTTATGGAAGTTGAACCACTTCCTAGTATCTTTCTTTGTCTTTCTGGTGTCCTTATTTCTAGTGTATCTTTCTTTGTCTTGATATTGTCCATCTTTTATCTCTCCTTTTTTCTGTGGGTTGGGGCTTCCCTTTCCTGGCTTTTGTTGTGAGGGGTTCCTAGGCCCAAATTGCCGCATCTTTTGTTTGAGCTTCTACTCAATTTTGATGGCATATCGATAGGCTGCGCCCAAGGATGCGATATCTAGAAATTCCATTTCACTTTGGATGTATCTATGCAAAGCACTACGATACTTGCGCACCAAATTTCAATTTGAATCTTTGATACCCAGCTTTGTGTGCAAGGTATGGAAGATATTTGTGAACTCTGGCATGACTTGGTCTCTTTCTTGCCATAGTGTGGTCCATTTGGTATACAAGTCGTTATAACTTCCAACAGGGTGGTATTTTTTCTTAATAGGATCCCTAAAGGATTCTCAGGTGGTCATGACTGTAAATAATGAGGGTTCCTCTATTTCCTTTTGCTCACAAAAAGTTTCCCACCAATATTTGAGATGGGGAACGGCTTTGAGAAGCACAAAAGTAGTCTTTTCTCTATTCGAAAAGTTATGGACAAAAAAATACCCTTCTAGCAGATTAAACCACTTGTCGACAACATCTGCATGTATCTAACATTCAAATATAGGAATATCGTTGTTGATTTGTACCTTGAAGGGAACAGTGCCTCCGCTCGAGGAAGATGTGTCACCTGTTGGTAGCCGTTGAAAGAGCGAAACTATCCATCATTTCATTCCTCTGTTGCGTGAGGGATTTCTCAAGCAACATTTTGAATGGATCTCTTGTCCCATCATCTTTCTTTTCTCCTTCCATGAGAGGTCACTTGGGCATGCGAGATATTTTGTCCTCAAGAGAAACAAGCTAGAGACCCAATTCTTTGTACCCTAACCTCGTTGGGGACATGCATTAAGAAAACAAGGAGTAGACTACTCTCATACCACTGATCCAAATTTTATGAGAAGAATGAAATGAATACATATTATTAAAATATGGTTAACACCAAATAACAAAGATACAGTAAAACTGGTTTTCTATTCAATAAGGAAATAAGATGAAACTGTAAAATGCAATAGAAAACAAGCTTGCTGGAATGGTGGCGACTTATCTCTGAGAAGATATGTGATGGTTGCACTCATTCACAAGAACATGGTTACAATGAGGCTCTAAAGGCCTTTTACAATAAACAAGAATGTCAAAAAACCTAGACATCCAAAATCCTAACCCTAGGAGATGAAGTGCCAAAAGTCATGTGGGCCCCGTTTGGGTATATTAGTACATCAACTTGACGGGGTCATAACTTTTTCATAAGATATCTATTTTAGGCACACGATAATCCATTTGAAAGGTCTAACCGAGAATAAAAAAAATTTACTGGCCCAGTCAGAGCCTTCGACAATTTATTAGGCCCAAAATCCCCAAAAAACGTCATTTAGGCCCTCAAAATGGCCCCGGAAGTTTGGAACCTGAAGAACTGGCGAAAAATTGCCAAGGTGGAAAAATGTTTTTCGAGCTAGTGGAATTGGTGGGAGGCCACCGATATCCACCTAGATCAATAGGTGGTGTAGAAGATGTTGACATTTCCTACTCTTGTTGTAATAGTTCCTCCCTCATCCTTTTATAGGCCTCTTTTTCATCTCGTGGATCAAATGTTGACATCGATACTTCTGATTTCTTTACCCATTGCTCAGTTTGTTTCCTTTCATTGGTTGCATCTTTCCCTATTTTGGTTCCTCCCCGAATAAAAAATGTTATTTTTGGTCCTTCGTCCCTTATCTCGGCTAATATATTTTCAATGTTTGGGTTATTGTTTTGATTACCTCTGGATTGCCACTTTCCCAACAATTATGGACAATCCTCTGTGACATGTTCTAATGCCTAGAATTAAGTACATGTTGTGTAGGGGTTTTGGAAATTGTGCACTAGGTGTCCTTGTTGATTACAATTATATCATATTATGAGACATCTTCCTCCGCTTCCAAAGTTTTCTCTACCTCTACCCCTGTCGAATCCTCCTCATTTTCATTGATTAAATCCTCTTTGATTATTGTATTTCCCTCCCCTTTCTGTCACAACATTCTCCTCCTAAATCCTATACATATCTAGTATACACTCACTCATCAGATTGAATGCACATAAATCCTTATATTCATGTCCCACTTATTTGCAAAAGATACAAAATAAGCTTCTTGGAGTACTCTAATATTTGTGTAATAACTAGCACTCATGGGGGTTATGTCCCAATTTCTTTCATATCTCGCAGTATCTTCCTCCTGGTAGTGGGTTTGGTGACCCAACTACTAATTACTATGCAAAGGCTAGGCAGTCAACTTGGTGGTGACCTTCAATCCTAAACTTGGTTCACCATACTTGTTCTTGTTTCTCTTTCCCCTTCGTGTTTTCTTCTAACTAAATTGTTATTGAAACTAGTTGGTTCGGTATCTGTTCCATTCTACTTTTGTCTTCATCAGAGAGGCTTCCAATTTCATAGCAATTTCCAACACCTTAGACTATTATGTAACCTTTTGTTGTATTAGAGGACTACAGATGTGGGGTAGAAATCCTGCGATAAACCACTCTCTATGTTGTTGATCGGGTAATTGGAATGTTAACCTACCGATCAAATCTTTGAATCTATGATCAAAATCCCATATTGACTCAGCCTGTACTTTCTTGATCTCCATGATCTCAGTAATGTACTGTGAATTAGACTTTGGTTTCTTGAATTATTTTAATAATGCTCGTGTGATCTCCGTTAATGTCCTTTTTTGACCCAGTGGTGTGGTACTCTAAAGCTTCATGTACCAAACTAGAACACATCCTCTAAATGTTATGGCCAACTTCATAATCTTTGCACCATCATGATGGACATTGTTTGCATTCTAGATGGTTTCACATACGAATAAATGTTTTTATGGGTCTTCCAATCCAATTCCTTTGAAATCTGGTAATCTTAGTGTGTTATCTACTACTTCCATGTTGTTTTTTGTAGGACCTATTCCTAATGATATTGGTTGATTCTAATTAATTGTACTACTAATTATTTCTTTGGTTACTGTTGCTATGAATTCTTCTACTAATTGCAAGTTCTCTAGAGAGGTCTTCGAGCATTGTCTCATATTTAGGTGACACACATGAGGTTGTAGTTTCGACCCAAGACTTGGATCGGGAAGGACTTATTGGTTGTTCTATAATTGGATTGAACTAAATTACTTCTTCTTCTCTCCCTTTGTCTATTGTACTTATGTGATATAGATATATGCACAATATTCTAGGTATTCACTGTGTTTCTCTCTCACTTCGGCTGCATTTCTCAACTTCTTGTACCTTCTCCCACTATGCATAACTACAAATTCATATTGTCCTTCTAATATCCCTTCCTCTTTCTCTTGAATTCTTAGTATTCCCTTCCTTTTTCCACTTTTCCTACCCTTCGATCATCTCCCATTCAACAACCCCAGTCCCCCTATATGTGAAAAATTCTTTAGCTATTTGACTCCATCGTCATCACTTCCTTATCACATAGTAGAATTTTTATCCATGTAGCTAACAACTTTATGAATATTCCTTGTGGGCCTTTAAATAATTCTCTTTCTGTAACATAATAATCTTGGGTACAATTTACGGATTTTTTTTTATGTAGCCTCCCAATATACTATCCAACCAAAATTCAACTACACGTGAAGTTGTGTTTTCTACTGAGTCCACTTGTCCCACTATTTCAGGAGTCTAGTTCTTTGGTAAATCTTTCCATCCATTCTACTAAAATATTAGGAAATTCACCGAAAACAATTTCATGCAAGTATGTGTACAAATACCTTTGCATGCATTATTTGTTCTTTATCCAAGGTTTTTTATTCTACTTTCGAGCAAACTCTTATTCCTTTTTCTCCATCCATTCTGTGATCTCCTTCCTCATTGGTCTCCAAAACATTCCCTCACTTCTAGACTTCGGATCTCGACAACTGAACCATTTTTTTGTGTGTGCATAGGTAGGTTCAAGACCCTGGGTTCAAGTTACTTGGTCCAACAAATCCCTATACACAATGGCCCTTTCATAATCACTTGCATGTAGGCAAAGTCTAACCCGAGGTATCTTTATGGTAACTTCAAAAACCAAGATTTTGCATTGGTGAGGAAAAGATTGGAAACCCACTCTGTCATTTTTACAGTATCCTCTCATGCACTAGACCCTTTTTACCCTGAACTCATTACTTATTTACATATGCACATATACCCATAGTAAAAAAATTCAGTGTTTAAACATACATTTATGGTTACTGTGCACTACTATATCATCATCAACATTACAGATAAACATATAAACAACTTCAAAGATAAACATTTATGCATATTATAGACATGAATTAACATCCAAAGAACAATTCTACATAGGTTTACCGTGCTTCACCCCCCTTTGGGATACTCCCACAAAATATAGACTTCATTATTATATTTAAGTGCCTTTATTGTTCTCTTCACTACAATGGATGCTTAGCATACAATTATCCTTACATCTTGAGCTACTTTACAATGTTCTTCATTTTGAAACTCTCCTTCTCTCTATCCATTTCCTAGGCCTTTTCTTCGTCATCCCTCGAACTCGTGGAACCCTTTAGATATTTATACATTATGAACAAATCCTTTTGACAACTCAAAATTATCTAGCTACAACTCATACTTGGTTGGCGACAACTCATTATGATCTAGTTACAGTTCACACTCGGCTGATTTTCCCATATTTTATGCTAGTTTTTCTTTATTGTCCCCCCATATTCTCCTCTTTCCTATATCTTCTTTCTTGATCTTATTTATCTTCTTTATATTCTTTATATTATTTTTTCTTCACCCTTCCTCTACCTTTTCCCTGTACTTTGTCTCTTATCATAGTTCCATTCCAAAAATTGTCTACCCAACACCATGATATACATCAAACCATGTGCCAAGACATCCAAGATATGACTCAAGGAATATACCATGCCTCAAAGAATATACCAAAAATTTTCATTAAACATGCACCAAAATAACCAAGATGTACCTTAACCATGTGGAAATAACTCCAAGATATACCTCTAACATATGCCATAACCTAAAATATACATGCCTCAAAACATATAGAATAACATACCTTTCATTATGTGAACAACCTGGTGCATGAGATATTAGATATTAATACCTTCCTCAACTTCAACATCAAGGATAATACCTTTCTCAAATATTTTCTCAACCTCACAGGACAAAACTGAGCTCCAAGAGGGGCCTCACATGACGATACGAGGACAAAAAGAAGGAGGCTCATTAGACACCATATCCTTGACCCACGAGGATCTTCTCAATTAGGGTTATCATAAATCCTTCTCCAATCTACAACTCTGAGACTTTCCTCCTTGACACTCCTCTGCTACTTCACCTTCGCTAACAGATCACATACTTTCTTGAGTGAATAAATCAGAGGTTCTTGATGTGTATTTATACTTTTTCAAGTACCTCCTTTACTTTAATTTGAGGTGACATATAACATATTATTTGCAACAAAGTTTCTCCTTTAATTTATTTTGGGGACAAATTGTAACTTTTTGTTGCAACCATTTAGAGGATTTTTAACCATACTTTGGGGCTTCATATTTAAGAGGGTATATCTTCTCAACTGTGAAGAACCATTTGGAATAACACCTATATTTGGAAATAGTATGAAAATGACCATCCATCTATGAGGTTTTTGCATCCATTTATAGTTTCCTTCACCCTCTTTTTCTTCAATCAACTTATGGTTTCCTGACCACATCTCTGGGTTTCTTGTATAGTCTTCAAAGATTCTTCATGTGGGATCCATGCTTTAAGATACTCCACAATGGGACCACTTTGTATAATTATTAAAATACACCCATTACTTCTAGAGTCTTCTAGACTTCTTCTAGGATTAACATCAATGAAAACACATTTTCCAACAATCTCCCCCTTTGGCATTGATGAAAATACTCATACTCCCCATGTGATCATTGCTCCCCATGTCTCCATGATTTTGATATTTATTTCCTTCCTTTTTCTTTCTCTCCCCCTTTGACATAAATGGCAAAGGGTAACTTCCAGTGATGATTTCTCTCCCCATGTATTCTTTTCAAAAGACATTGTAGATCATTGTGGGTAGAAACTACTCCAAGTTTCTGTTGAAGATACTCAAATGTCTCTCTTGGGAAAGGTTTCTTGAAGATATATGCAATTTGTTATTTTTTCTCAATGTACTCCAACTTGATATTCTTTTATGTGAATTTTTCTCGAAGAAAGTGAAATTTGATAGGAATATGCTTGGTCTTGGAATGAATCACTATATTTTTGGTGATACTTATAACACTAGTACTGTCACATAATATTGAAATAGGATCATAAAATTTTACTTGTATGTCTTATAGGTTTTTCTTCATCCAGAGAACCTGAGTACAACATGCTACTATTGCAATATATTATGCTCCTTCCATAGACAAGGATACTGAGGGAAGCTTCTTACTTAAATAGGACACCATAAAATAACCCAAGTAGAAGGATGCTCCACTAGTACGTCTTCTATCATCAATGCTTCTAGCCCAATCTACATCTGTGTAGGCAACTATATTCATCTCATTGCATTTCATATACCACAATACAAACTTTGTTGTTCCTTTGGTATATTTAAAGATATTGTTTACTTCCACAACATGACTTTCCTTTAGTGCTACTTGAAATATTTCAAACTGTACAACTACTTACATCACATCTGGTCTTGAGTCTGTCACATAGAGTAGGTTTCCAATCATCGATATACAGAGTTTCTTATCTTCTTCCTTAGATTCATCATATTTTTTCAACTTTCAACTAGTCACCGTAGGTGTACTTACATGTTTGAAATATTCCATTCCGAACTTCCTCAACATTTATTTGATGTACTTGGTTTGGGAGATAAAAATACCATCATATAGCTAAGATATATGGAGTCCCAAAAAGAAAGTCAACTCACCAAGTAGGGACATTTAAAAGTCGTTTTTCATGTCTTTGGAAAACTTCTTACTAAAATTTTTGTTATCACTTCCAAAGATGATGGCATCCACATATACTTCAATGATAAGTATGTTGTCCTGATCCACTTTTATGTAGAGCTTACTATCTACATTTCTCTTTTTGAATCCTTGTTGTTGTAAGTAATTTTCTAGTCTTGAATACGAGGCTCTATAGGATTTCTTGATTCCATACAAATATTTATTCAATGGTGCAGGAGCATCCCCATCAACATTCAAAGAGGCCAAGTGGAGGAAATCTAAGCATCCAAAGAACACATTCAAACTATTTTGGATCCCAAGCAAAGTGCATCATTTTGATATTTTGAAAATGTTGTAGTTAAAGAACCTTTAATGTTTGGAGGCTTGAGCCATTGTATGAGATCACAGAAGATTGTAATTATCTCAATTAGTTATAGGATTGTACATATATTGAGAATCAACTCATATCGGGGTTTTAAATTCCTTTTATTGTAATAAGGTTTAGTAGGAGAATGCTTTAATTATGATATTATAGCACTAGAGTAGTCGAAAGGAAGGCTCCCCTCCATGTATACATATGTGTAATATATGCCCAAATAAAGTTGTTGAAGGATATTGTAATTGAATTTGGAGTTGTTGTAGAAGAGTTGCAGAGAAGAAGATGAGAGTTGGAAGAACCTGTGTAAATATTTTCTGAATTAGTATAATAGAGGATAATTGCTTTTAGATCTCTGCACATGTTTTCCTTTGAGTAACTGGGTAATGTTGTGTTATTTTCTTTCTGTGTTTTATATTCCCCTGTGTGCATTTTATGGTTAAGTGAATGAACCGTTAATGTTCTATAATTTTCAATTGTTTATCTTCTGAAATACTGGTGTAAGGAGTGCACAGTAGCCACACAAGGAGTGCGAAGGAAGAGTCATTTTAAAACTTTGTAGCTCAGGAGAGATAACATGAATTATTGTAGAGAGAGTGCAAGGAGTGCACATATACTCAGTGGAGAATAGAAGCTCGAAGAATACCCATGCAAGGTATGCACTTGGCCAACACTAATTCCAGTGTTGAAAAAGTCTTAAGGAATAGAAGCGCAAGGAGTGTGTAGGGGGACTTTCCAAAAATCTCCAAGTTTCAAGTTTCAGTAAAGCATAAGGGGTGTGGTGGAGTTATGAAATCACCTTGAGTGATAAAGCTCAGGATAAGTAGGAAAAAGTGTGTGCCTGAGCCTAAGTCCTTTTGGAGTTAGCAAAGCTTAGGAGAAATAGAAGATAAAGGTCCTTAGAGGAAAGAACCCTTTCATTTTCAAGGTCGAGTTGATGAGATCAGCTCGAGGATGAATCATATATTTCATAGCCGACTGATCTAGGAATGTAGCATGAGTGTTAACCCCTGAAGCCCTTCAAACTTCATGAACTCAATTATTTTCATGTGTTTCATGCAAAGGAGGAAAGTTTCTCGAAGTCTCAGTATCTAGAGCGAATCTGGACCGTCCCTTTACGAGGAAATGTGTCTGCGGATCTAGTGTTATTCGGAATTCCAATAATCCAGTGATTTGGAAGTGTTTTAGTAAATGCATGCAAAACTCCCAAAGTTCCAAAGATGGAAACAAATCCTAGCCTTTGGCGCTAAGAGCCATGTGTCAACATATCTCATAGTTCAAAGATATGACACTCCAGAGAAAACTGAGGGTAAGTTTGTTTGGGTCGATAAATCCATAAGTATCAAAGACCGGAGTAGATCCCAATCATCCATTTACGAGGACAGGTGGACCATTGATCACAACCCTTCATGAGTTCACTAGTTGGACACTCTGGAGGATTTGAGGTGTTGTGTTATGGAAGGCTCTGAATCCCAGAGCATGGAGTATAGATCAACCATTGATCTAAGGTGAGTGCTTGCCATCCGGTTTGCGAGTTTGGAATTTGTGAATTTGGGGGTATTGTATGTTGGAGTGAGTGAAAATATCGAAGTGCAGGGTCCCAAAATACCTGTGAATGGTAGATATTGGTACACATCGAGAGCCATTGATCTCCCTTTGTTTGACCATGCATGAGTTCAACATTCATGAAGGTTGTTGTGTGTTCTTGTTGGACCCTCTGAAGCTCGGAGCTTTGAAGTGGAAGAGTTATTACCATTTAATAGGTTTAGCCCACAGACTTGGCACAAGGTCATGTGGATTTTCTCCACTGACTGGATAAGATCCTCGTGAACTTTAATTTTCACCTAGGGTAAGGGAATAAGGCATGTGGAATACAATTTTGAGGGTTCAGAAAGGACTTGAGAGATAATTCATATCCTTAATGTGAACGATCCCTAGACTAGTAGGTCACATGAGCCCCAAGAGGTGGTGGGAATTTTCATCAAGTGGTATCAGAGAACTACATTTTGTCCGCAGATATAAGGAAAAGGAATTTTTTTTTTTGATATCATCAAGAGGTATAAAGTGTAGGAAATTAATCTTTGTATGAAAGAAATGTTGGAATCATGCCTCCAATGAGATGCAGAGAGAGACATTTAGTTTATAAATCCATGGCAAAAGAGATGAGACAACTTCATCCAAGGTTGGATGCCATGGAGACAACACAAAGAAGATCACCTTATGATGGTGACATCAGTGTTTAAAAATGAATGGGTAGAAGAAAAAGAAGTTGCAGGAGAAAAAACAGTAGAGGAGAGACTACTGAGAGTTGTTGTCAAGTTGGGAACTAGAGAGAAAAATAGAAGTCCCAATGTATGAAGGAAATATGAATGTGGAAGAATTTCTTGACTGGGTAAGTTCTTTAGATAAATAATTTTATTATGAGGATATTGATGATGAAAAGAAGGTGAAGCAAGATGTTACCAGATTGAAGATACATGTAGTGTTATGGTGGGACTATTTGCAAGATGACATAAGATGCAAAGGTAAGTCCAAAATTAAGAATTGGGATAGAATGGTAGCTAAATTGAAGACTAAGTTCATACCCAAGGATTATTAGATGAATCTGTTTAGGAAGTTACAGAATATGAGACATAAAGGTTTGTCAGTGAAGGAGTACACTGAAGAGTTTTACAAGATGAACATAAGAGCGAGACATAGAGAGAATGATGAAGAAAAGGTTTCTAGGTACATTAATGGCCCGAGTTATGAAATATAGAATGACATTAGCATGATGACAATGAGAATAGTGGAATATTCTTATCATGTCTCACTAAAATAAGGACAAAAGTTGGCAACAAAGAAGAGTCAATGAAAAAAACAGAAAAGTCCTAACAGAGGTTGAGGCGTTGTTAGAGAAAAGTTCCAGAAGCCTAGAGAAGAAGATGGAAAATATCACAATCATACAGAGAGAGGTGGAAGTTCAAGAGGAGGAAATTATGGTGGAAGAAACTCTTTCACATAGGAAGAGGAAGAGTCAAAGGAGGAGAAGTGAAGTGCTATGACTATGGAAAAACATGACACATGTCTTGGGAATGTCCTGAAAGGAAGAAAATAGTAAATGGAGAATCTCACATTTCTGAATTGTAGAAGATGAATGTTGAAATAGAAATGAAGGTAGAAGTAGCGGAAGAAGGAATATCACTCATGATGAGAAAATTTCTCGTGAAGCCAGAGAAAGAGGTAAGAGAACTAGTCCATAGGAAAAATTTGTTCAGGACTGCTTGCAAGACCAGAGATAGGGTATGCAAGGTGAGCATAGGCAATGGGAGTATTGATAATTTAGATTCCATATAGGTGGTGGAAAAGTTGAAGTTGGAGATGAATTCACATATGAATCCATAGAAGGTTTCATGGTTGCAGAGAGGACATCAAGTCATGTAAGTCGATAAGGAAAAGTTGAATTTAAAATAGGAGTTTATAAATATGAATTTCTATGTGATGTTATACTGTGAATGTTTGTCATGTTCTATTGGGAAGACCATGGCCATATGACAGGAATGTCATACATGATGGAAGGAAAAATACCTATACCATTGAGAAGAATGGGTTTAAGAATATGTTGCTTCCAATAGAAGACAAAGGAGTCAAAGATGAACCTAGTCCAAGTATACTTCTCATGAGTGGGAAGGAAATTTTGAAAGAATTCAATAAGGAACATGAAATGCAGTTTTCTCTTGTACGTAGGCCGAGATTCATCCTTACAAGCACTTCTATGAACGATTTTCCTGTTAAATTTCAGGATTTGTTGGATGAGTTCATTGATATTGTGGTGGATGAGTTACCTCACTCTTTACCTCCCATCATGATCATTAGTCATCATATTGAACTTATTCCAAGAGAAATTTTTTCAAACAAAGAAGTATACATATTGACACGGAGAGAGAACAAAGACATCAAGAATAAAGTCCAAGAGTTGTTGGATAAGGGTTTGATCAGAGAAAGTTTGAGTCTATGTGTCGTACCAATTGTGTTGAGTCCAAATAAGGATGGAGGTTGGAGAATGTGTACAAATTCGAGAACCATTAAAAAGATAACCATCGGCTATAGATTTCCTTTACTCGGAATGGATGATTTAATGGATTTATTAACTAGATCTAGTTATTTTTCTAAGATAGATTTGAAGAGTGTTTATCATCAAATAAGAATCAGATAAGGGGATGAATGGAAGACACCATTCAAAACAAATGAAGGATTGTATGAGTGTCTTGTTATGCCATTTGGCTTAACAAATGCCTTGAGTAAATTTAAGAGGTTGATGAATGAAGTACTCAAATATTTTATTGATAAATTTGCGATTGTTTATTTAGATGACATTATAATCTTCAGTAAGACTGAAGACAAGCATTTGAGACACTTGAAGATGGTATTGAGAAGATTACAATAGGAGAAGTTGTTAGTGAATTTGCAGAAATGCTATTTTATGAAAACTGAACCCATATATTTGGGGTTAGTAATCTCTTCAAATGAGTTGAAGATGGATCTAGAGAAGGTGAGGGCAATAAGATATTTTTCTTCTCCAAGAAGCATGTTTGAGGTAAGAAGTTTTCATGGGTTGGCAAGTTTTTATAGGAAATTCATCAAGAATTTCAACAGTATTTGCGCACTTATATTGGACACCATAAAGAAAGAGGATAAATCTTTTAATTGGACAGAAGAGGATGAGAAGAGATTTAGGGTTTTAAAAGAAAAGATAATAGAACAACCTGTTTTAGTTATGCCATATTTAAAGAAGACCTTTCAGGTTAAATGTGATGCTAGTGGAGTGGCCATTGGTGTAGTTTTAAGTCAAGACAATAAGCCTATTTCTTATTTCAGTGAGAAGATGAATGATGTCAAGAGGAAGAATTCCACATATGATAAGGAGTTTTATGTTGTGATTCAAGCCTTGAAAAAATGGAGGAATTATCTTATTCCGAAAGATTTTTTTTTAATATACTGACAATCAGGCTTTGTAGTTTATAACCAGACAAGAGAAATTGAACCAAAGACATGCCAAATAGGTAGAATTCATGTAGAATTTTACTTTTGTTATTAAGAATATAAGTGGAAGCGCTAACAAAGTTGCAAATTCCTTGAGCAAAAGATGTTTGATCTTGCGGGAATTTCAAGTGAAGACATTATGGTTTGATGACCTAAAGGAGATGTATCAAAGAGATCCAGATTTCAAAGAAGCTTATGCAGCATGTGAGAACCCTTTTCTAAGGGAAAAAAATAAGTGGATGGAGTATTTAATCCAAGATGTACTTTTTTTCATAGGAAGTCGGTTGTGTATCCCAAAATGTTCAATGAGGGATAACTTGTTGAAGGAAAAGCATAATGGAGGATTGGCTAGACAGTTTGGCCATGTTAATACATATGTTCAATTGAGTTATTCATACCATTGGCTAGGCATGATATCCGATGTGAATAAATTTGTATACATATGAAGAATTTATCTGTATTCCAAAGGAAAACAACAGAACATTGGATTGTATCAACCATTTCCTATTCAATACAGGTCATGGGATGCCATAACAATGGATTTGTTCCCTGGATTTCCAAGAACTCAAAGAGGCATCGATTCAATATTTGTGGTGGTTGACATATTTTTGAGGATGGAACATTTCATGTTATGTCACAAAACCAATGATGCTACTCACATATAGAATTTTTTTTTCAGGGAGATTGTGAGATTACATGAATTTCCAAGGAGCATAGTTTCAAACAAAGATAACAAATTTGTGGGACACTTTTGGAGAACTTTGTGGAAGAGGTTGGGGATAAATTTTTATTTCATTTCATCATATCATCCTCAGACAGATGGACAAAATGAGGTGGTAAATCTAAGTTTAGGGAACCTGTTGATAATTTTGGTCATTGAACATAATAATCAGTGGGATCAAATTCTGCCCCAAGTAGAGTTTGCGTATAATGAATCACCGAATAGGAGTACTGCTAAGAGTCCATTCCAGATAGTATATGGAATGCACCCAAGATGAATTTCATATTTGAGAGATTTAGGATGAGGTGAATTCCAAAGTGCAGGAGTAGAGGACTTTGCTGCAAAAATGCAGAAGTTGCATGATCAAATCAAGGGATAGCTATAGAATAGTAGCCAAAAGTATAAGAGTAGAGTAGATAAGAAGAGAAGAGGTAGATTTTGAAGTCAGAGATTAGGTTTTATAACACCTGGGGAAGGAGATATTTCTGATATGGAAATATAACAAACTGAACATGAGAAAGATAAGACCTTGTAAGATCCTTAGAAAATTTGTTGCAAATGATTATAAAATTGAACTTCTAGATGGAATTGGAATATCACCCATATTCAATGGAACAAACTTATACCCTTACAGGATGGATTATACAAAAGGGAAAAATGGTCAGGAGGAGATTTATTGGAAGAAACAGATGCCCATAGCAAAGAAGCCACATATAGAGGAGATTCTAGATAAGAGGATTGCTAAGAAGACCAAGAGAAAAGTTTACTATGAGTATCTTCTTAAGTGGAAAGATCATCCAACAAAAGATGCCAGTTGAATAACTGAACTTGAAATATAGAAGCATGGCAAGACAATGCAAGAGCTTATGGAAATGAGTCCATGAATCTTTTTTCCCATAGGAGTATGATGCAGGAGAATCACCATAAACACTCAAAGAGTCCAACTGGAGGACAACTCGGCGTCCAACATGTGTATTCGAACTATTTTGGATCCCAAGGAGAGCACGTCATTTCAATATTTTGAAAATGTTGTAATTGAAGAACCTTTAATGTTTGGAGGCTTGATCCATTGTGTGAGATCGCAAAATATTGTAATTATCTCAATTAGTTGTAGGAGTGTACATATTTTGAGCATTGACTCATATCTGGGCTATAAATTCCATTTATTGAATAAGGTTTAGTAGGATAATGTTTTGATTATGATATGATAGCACTAGAGTACTCAAAAGGAAGACTCGAGAATCCCCTCCATGTATAAATATGTGTAATGTATGCCCAAATGAAGTTTTTGAAGGATATTGTAATTGAAGATGGAGTTGTTGTAGAAGATTTGTAGAGAAGAAGCTGAGAGTTGTAAGAAATTGTGTAGATATTTTCTAAATCAATATAATAGAGCATAATTTCTTTCATATCTCTGCACATGTTTTCCTTTGAGTAACTGGGTAATGTTGTGTTATTTTATTTCTGTGTTTTATATGCTTGTGTGTGCATTTTATGGTTAAATGAATGAACTGTTAATGTTCTATAGCTTTCAATTGTTTCTCTTATGAAATACTGGTGCAGAGATTTCATAGTAGCCATGCAAGGAGTGTGAAGGTATAGTCATTTTCAGACTCAATAGCTCAGGAGAGATAGTGTGAAGTCTTGCAAAGAGATTGCAAGGAGTGCACGTATACTCAGTGGAGTATAGAATATCGAAGAAGTGATGCAGGAACATCATCATCAAGCATGAGTGGAAGACAAATCAACACTAGAGCGTGCATTTTGAAGTGATGATTTTGAATTTAAGAAGGGTGTATCATGAAAAATCTTGAAAAGACTATAATTTATGAACTTATTAAATGTTTAGGAGCGATCCATCACATGATATCGATGGGGAATGTATTTTCCCTTAATGAAGTAGCTTGTAGTACAGATCTGGAGCATTCGCTCTTATCTGTTTGTCTCAAACATTTATTGTAATAAATCCTTAGTAGATGAAAGATTTTAATTTCGATATGATAGCTCTAAGATAGTTGGAGGGAAAACTCGATGAGCCCTCTTGTATAAATATGTGTTTTGTTACCCAAATGAGGCTGCTGAAGGTTGTCATTGTAGAATTACAGACTATTGTTGCTAAGAGATGGGGAATTGATGAAGAGCATTGTATGGATCTACGTACATATCAGTTGAATGAATATAATAGAGAAGCATTGTTCCAAATGTCTAGTGTTTCTATTACTGTGTCTATATGAATGAATGAATGGTAGGCTTTCTATTTAATTGCAATTCTCTGTTATTACTTGCTCTTTTTTTATGAATGCATTTACATGTTTGAATGGATGAATCTGCGAGATATTAGATAAGTTTCAATTGTTTATCTTCTACGAGCCTGTGCAAGGAGTGAATAGTGTCTGCAAGGCGTGCCTTGACATAGTATTTTTCGACTTAGAAGCTCAGAAGAGATAACATGAAAATTTTATATGCAAGGACTATAGAGGTGTCCGTAAGGTGTGCATTGACATAGTCTGTTTTGACTCAGAGAGTTCAGGAAGGATAGCATGAAAGTGTGTGTAGACATAAATGTACCTAGAGTCATATTGTTCAAGAGGAGTAATTGTGTCGTATAATAATTTTTGCAAGGAGTACGTAGAATCGATATTTGGCTAAGTATCGAAGGAGTCATTTTGAGAAGTCCATAGTGTAGTGGAGGAATAATTTCAGGAGAGAGACCTTGAAGCTTTGCATGCGAAGTGACCATATTGACCACAAGGAGGGAGTCGACAGAATCTTTTGACTTAGAAGCTGAGGAGGAGTAGCTCAAGATTAATTGCAGAAGGGTGCAAGGAACTATCACAAATTGTGCGCAACCGTCCATCAAGAATCTAAGTCGTGGAGGAGGAACTGGTGCAAGGCATGCACAGAGTCAAATTTCTACTAAGCGTCAAAGAAAACACTCTAAGGAGTTAGATATTTCAAAGAAGAACAAGCTCAGGTGGGAGATTGGGTGAGAAGTCTTCAATAGGGAGGAGTCTTTGAAGAATCTCCAAATTAACAAACAAGATCTGTTCAAGAAGAAGCATAATCATTACAGACCATCAGATCTGGGAAAGTTTCACAAAGGATATTCATGGATTCTTTCAACACTTTGTGGATTGGAGTGTTTAGAAGTTTTCAAAGAGCAGGGATCACCGAATTCACAAAGTTGTGAAGAGAATCCTAGTCGTTGGCTATGAGGAGGATATGTGGCAGCAGATTGGAAAGTTCAAGATATAGAAATTCGAATAAGTTGTGTGGAGCAAGGGAAACCTTTGAAAGTTGTGAAAGCCGAAGTAAAGTTGGACCATTGGATCCAAGCGGACATGTGGTATAATATTTTCACATTTAGGTGGAAAGGTGTTTCATAAGGGAACGAGAGCGGAGGTCGTAGTACCGCCAAAACCTGAAGTTACGAAGGGAGCTAGCCCATGGTAATATCCATGGTCATATTGGAGAAGGAGTCTAGCAGGAGAGCTAGTACTCACAAATTGGTGTTTCCAGAGGCGCCAAAGAGTGGGGTTGCTGGTAATTGGAACCTGCAGGTAACATCAACGGGACGTGTGTGTCATTGTGCATGGTCTATTGAAGGCTCGAAGAGATGATTTGGTTCGATATATTTAAAGATCCTTGACAAGGAGGTTGCAGAACCCTTAAGAGGGAAGGGGGTTTGTATCAAGTGGCATCAAAGCCCACACAATTGATTTTTGTAGGCAAGAAGAGGTAGTCTGATATTTTGAATGGGAATACTACTTCTTTGCGGTTTTGAAATTAATATTTCTTCGTGGTTTGGAATGGGCATAATAGATCTCTGTGGTTTTGAAATTGTATCTCTGCAGTTTTGAACGGGAATAATACTTCTCTCTCTCTCTCTCTCTCTTTTTTGGTTTTTTTCTAAGATTATATATCTATGGTTTTCAACGCCAATAATACTTTTTTTTTTTAAGGAGATATTTTATTTCTAAGATTATGTATTTAGGGTTTTGAACAGGAATAATACTTATTTGTTTATTTATTCTTTAGGGGATATTTTATTTCTAATATTATATATCTAGGATTTTGAACGGGAATAATCTTTGTAGTTTTTACCTTTTTTACCCATAATAATTTATGTAGTTTCTATGGACTTCTCTGCCGTCTTCATAAATTATTTTTTGTCTTCTTCAAAGGGTTGATCATTTGGACATATGAAATGAGGTGATTCACTTTTTACTTTGATTCAATTTTAATTTTACGTAAAGAGATTTAAATATATTTTATTTATTTATTTATTTTAAGTTTTAGAAGTAAATGTTGATTTGAGAGATAAAGTCAATCCATAATAATAATTGTTACATCTTTTTTCTATTCTTCTCAATATGAGCACTCCACCACCTATTCCAAAATCTCACCCTAACAAGGGGAGCCCCCCTAAAATCACCCTAGATATCCTTTGCGATTATATGGAATTAGTAGAAAGAAAAAGAGAAGAGAGAGATGCCAAAATCCAAATAGAGTTATAAACATTAGAAAAAAGGAGTGAAGAAAGAGACGTAAAACTCAAAATAGAGCTAGAGGCAATGATTGATAAAAAAGTTAAAGATACCATTCAAACTCAAATAGAGGATAGATTCTTAGGGTTCAAGAGTGAATTGTAGACAATGAAGGATAGAAT
>SNQJ01S0098806.1:0-20310 GCA_010110895.2 Picea sitchensis | reverse complement strand
GTTGTAGCTATGTTGGACATAGGGAAGGCTCTCATCCCATGTGTGAGGGTGCTTTGAATTATACATGCAAAGGATATGCACAATCATTCAATTTACGACCTCGGTTTGGTCATCTGTCTGGGGGTGGAAGGCCGTGGATTTGGTGAGCTTGGTGTCCAATAGTGACCAAAGGCTTGACCATAATGTGTTGAAAAATCGATTGTCTCAATCTGAGACAATGATTTGTGGGATTCCAAAATGTACCCAGACTCGTTCAAAGAAGAGCTTGTCATTGGCCTTTGTTGTGATGTTCTTCTTACAGGAAACCAGAATCGTCATCTTAGAAAAGTGATCAACAACCACAAAAACAGAGTCATTTCCCCACTTGGTGGACGAGAGGCCCGACATGTAGTCCATTGAGATGGATTCCCATGGCCTGACAAGAGTAGGAAGAGGGGTGTACATGTCCTATTTCTTAGTGGTCGTTTTGGAAATAGCGCAGGCAATGAAAGACCTGATATACTTGCTAACCTCCTGTCGAAGTTTCGACTAGTAGAAATGTTTTTGTAGCATCTCCATTATCTTTTCGATGATGAAGTGTTATGCCACTCGACTGTAGTGGGATTCCTAGATCATATTTGCTCGCTCGCTTGATGGAACACAGATATGGCCCAGATGACATAACAACCCATCCTGAAGATGGAAATTATTGACAACTGCATTTGCAACCAACATTTGGTAGGTTGTGGTGAAGTCTGGGTCTATCTCATAGAGTTGGGGCCATCCAGATGTCTCATGGCCGCAGGAGTCTAGCATCGTGGTGAGTGTCGCGACTGGTGGTCTGCTAAGGCAATCAACGATGCAATTAGTTCTTCATGTTTTATACTTGATGTTGAGGTGGAATTTCTGCAAGTATGTGGACCACTTTTGATGGCGATCATTCTGCAATTTTCATTGTGTCTGCTTGAACTGCAGTGGATTATGATCAGTATAGATGACTATCTCCTTCACAAGAATGTAATGTATCCACTAGCGGCAGCCTTGCACAACGGAGTACATTTCTTTGTCGTAAGTAGGTTACTTACGAACAACATCTGATAGTGTCTCACTATGATAGGCCATGGGGTGGCCGCGCTGAGTGAGAACGACGCCCACTACATGGTATGAAGCATCTGTATCGATCTCAAAGGGTTGTTGCAGGCCTGGTAGAGAAAGTACGGGGCCTGAGCACAAGCATTTCTTCAAATCGTCCAACACTTGTTCTTGGGACCGACCCCACACAAATTTCGCCTTACCACCACCCCTGGTTATTTGGCTGAGGGCCCATGCAATATGGGAGAATCCCAACATGAACCTGTGATAGAAATTGGCAAGGCCCAAGAATCTTCGAAGCTCAGTGAGTGTGGTTGGGGATGGCCAGTCACGAATGACTTGGATATTGGCTGGATCCACATGTAAGCCATGCTGATCAACTATGTAGCCCAAGTAATGGACCCTGTCCATGCATAAGGAGAATTTTCCCAAGTTGGCGTATAGCTTGTGCTGTCACAGGGTGTGCAGAACTTGTTGAATATGTTGCAAGTGTTCGGCCCAAGTCTTGTTGTAAATAAGAATGCCATCTAGATACACCACTAGAAAAGTATTGGTAAATGGTCGCATGATATCATCCATAATCCTCATGAAAGTGGCTGGAGCATTTGTCAAACCATAGGGCATGACCAACCATTCAAAAAGGCCTTCCTTTGACTTGAAGGTGGTCTTCCATATATCTGTCTGTTCGATTGGGACCTGGTGGTAGCCAGACTTTAGATCAATCTTACTGAAGTATTTGTCCCCCATGAGTTGATCAAGGAGGTCGTCGATTTGGGGAATTGGGTACCGATTTCTGACTGAGATTTTAGTCAGAGCCCGATAATCAATGCAGAGTCGCTAGGTTCCATCTTTCTTTTGTACGAACACGATTGGGCTCCTACAAGGTGATTAGTTGGGATGGATGTGCCCCTGTGGAGAAGTTATTCGATCTATTGCTTGATATCCTCATTCTCTAATAGAGAGTAGTGATAGAATGTCCCATTGGGAAGTGATGCGTCGGGGGTCAGATCGATGGGGTGTTTGACCTGATAGTGTAGAGGTACCCCGGTAGGTGAGGAGAATATATCTGAGTATTATTCCATGACCTTATCTACTTGCTTCTGCTATGTGGAGAGGTCGGCCACAGAGATCCTAGATGTGGTTGCGATCTTTCGTTTAGTCTGAGAGTGAATCACGAAGAAGACAAACTTCCTTGTCTAAGAGATGACCTTCCTACATTGCTTAGCAGAGATCAATGAAATAGAACTAGGTGGGACTGCCTCGGGTATCCTGTACAATTTCCTGTTCAAAGTAATAATAAAACTACGAGGCCTAGACTCATATACATCATGAAGTTTCCATAAATAAGGTTGGCCCAAAAGAACATCACAAACTTAGAGAAGAGAAACATCACACAATACCTCATATTTGAAGGGCTTGATGTCATACGACAGTCGACACTATTGGCTGACATGAATATCGCTTCCTTGGTGGAACCATCCAATGGTGTAGGGTTGTGGGTGAGACATTGTTGATAGAGTCAGTTGCTTAATGACCTCTGCTGAGATGAGGTTCTTCTGGCTACCGCTATCAACGAAGAAGTGCATCGGGGTGCCTTTTACCCACATATGTGAATGGAATATGCATTCTCCTTCTTCTGGCTCGCCTGGTTCACTAGGCTGGAGCTTGGTGGTAACAATGGTGGCATTGGGTTTCGTGTCAATGATCTGTATTCCCCTTTCTGGTTCTGGCTCAGAGTCAGAACCCGCATCTGATTCAGAGGCCTTCACTTCATCCACCAACGACTGCTTTGAGCGATAATCAACAGTGTTATGCCAAGGGCTCTTATGGAAGTCGCACCACTTCCCGGTATATTTCTTTGTATTTCCAGTGTCCTTCTTTGCTTGCGTCTTGGACTGGTTGTCCTGATATTTTCCATCTTTTCTTCATCCTTTCTTCTTTGGGTTGGGGCCACCCTTTCCTGGATTTTGTTGTGAGGGATTCCTAGGCCCAAATTGTCGCATCTTTTATTTGAGCTTCTGCTCGATTTTGATGGCATATCGGTAGGTCGTGCCCAAGGATGAGATGTCTAGAAATTCCATTTCAGTCTGGATGTATCTATGAAGAGTGTCGTGATACTTGAGCACCAGATGTCACTCTGAATCTTTAATACCCAGCTTGGTGCGCAAGGTATGGAAGATATTTGTGAAATCTGGCACTACTTGGTCTCTTTCTTGTCGCAGTGTGGTCCATTTGGTATACAAGTCGTCATAACTTCTAATAGGGTAGTATTGTTCCTTAATAGTATCCCTAAAGGATTCCCAAGTGGTTGTGACTATAAATAATGAGGCTTCCTCTATTTTCTTTTGCTCACAGAAAGTTTTCTAGCAATCTTTAACATGGGGAATGGCTTTGAGGAGCGCAAAAGTAATCTTTTCTCTATTTGAAAAGTTATGGACAGAAAAATACCCTTCTAGTAGATTCAACCACTTTTCTACAACATCTGTGTCTATCTGACCTTCAAATAAAGGAATATTGAATTTTATTTGTGCCTTGAAGGGGGTAGCGCCTCCTCTCGAAGAAGCTGTGTCGCATGTTGGTAGTCGCCGAAGGATTTGCGTGAAACTATCCATCATCTCCTTCCTTTTTTTCATGAGGGCTTCCTCAATAAATAGTTTGAAAGGATCTTCTATCTTGTCATATTTATTTTCTCCTACCATGAGAGGTCAATTGGACGTGCGAGAGATTTTGTCCTCAAGACAAACAAGCTCGAGACCCAACGCTTTGTACTCCGACCTCATTGGGGACATGCATTAAGAAAACAAGGAGCAGCCCACTCTGATACCACTGATCCGGAATTTATGAGCATAATGAAATGAATACATATTATTAACAGGTGATTAACACAAAATAATAGAGAGACAATAAAACTAGTTTTCTATTCAATAAGGAAATAAACTAAAACTGTAAAATGTAGTGGAAATAAGCTTGTTGGAATGGTGGCGGCTTATCTCTGAGAAGAGATGTGATGGTTCCACTCATTCGCAAGTAGTTGATTACAATGAGGCTTTGAAGGCCTTTTTACATCAAACAGGAATTCCAAAAGCCATAGACATCCAAAAACCTAACCCTAGGAGATGAAGCGCCAAAAGTAATGTGGGCCCTATCTGGGTAAGTTAGTACATCAACTTCCCGAGGTCATAACTTTTGCATACGATCTATGTTTTAGGCGTATGATAGCCCATTGGAAAGGTATCATAGAGGAGATTCATTTTGGGGGCTCAATCATGCCTTAAGTTATCATTGACATGCTCTATCTAGAAAAACCTTTATTTAGGCCCTCAAAATGGCCCTAGAAGTTAAACCTGCTAAAAATAGTAAATTGCCAAAATTGCCAAAATTGCCAGAAAACTGTTTTGAGCCAATTGGAAAAGGTGGGTGGCCACTGATATCCACCTAGATCAGTGCATTTTTAGAGGGTGTGTGGTACCTTCATCAACAATTCATTTTTTCCAAGCCCATTATTTTTCACTCTTTCATAATTTTAAGGAAAGGTTGAAGGCCACTGCCTTGGCGTGGTGTCCAGATAATGGCAATGTCACCCACAAGGACCTAGTGGAAATGAAAAGGTTGGCTCGTGATGAGACCCCCTTTCTCTCATCCATGCAACTGAGAGCCATTACCCTTGCTTGGTGACCATATGATGGTAATTTCATACCACTAGATATCCATGGACATGATAGGTTGGCTCATGATGAGACCTCCTATCCTTCAACTAACCTTTTAAGCATTTTCAATCATATTTTATTGTGGGTCCCCTTTTACTCAAAGATAAGCATTTCATTGCTTTATTGGGTGATCCCTGGGCAAAGCATATAGAAGTTTCATACATACATTTTTATCTTTTACCCAACATCAATCCCTCTAGGCCTTCAACACCTTCTTCCCATAGAATGAGGGACAACCCCTTCTTGGGTCAATACACCCTAAAATCCCAAGAGATAAGGAAATGGGGGGAAACAATGATGGAAAATGGTAAGTATGGTCGAGAATGGTACGATGGCTCTTCAAGGTAGTTCCTAGTATAAAACCCATCCCCAAGGAAGACCACTTACTACAGAACAATGTCAACTGTGAAGGTGAAGCGGGGAAAAAGGCATAATTTCCAAGCATGTATCATGAAATCTAGATAAATATAAGACACAATACTCAAATGGCTTAAATATTGAAATTATTCTCAACATAATATTGACTTGTACCTCATGAAGCAAGGCCAACTTCTTTCGGGAATCCAACTGATGTGGTGGATTCCATCTAGAAATATGCAACCCTGGTGGTGAGAAGGGTCTCCATCTGTGCAAAAGGATATCATTGGTCATGTAGTCTCTCGACAATCCATATATGCAACTTGAGGGATAACATCTAGCTCCTACTTGGGGACATGTGCTCATCGTAGAGTGCATGAGAACCACAATATCTCCTGGTAGGCCCGTGCCTGCCAAAAAATCAGACAAAGGGACTGAGTGCATGAGAACCACAATATCTCCTGGTAGCTCCGTATTCTCACAAAAAAATCGCATAAAGTGGACTGTGAGCATCTAGGGTGGTGCTATAACCCTTAATCCATATATATATATATATATATATATATATATCCAAAAGTGAAAACTAATCTAGAAAATAAAAAATTTGACATTTTCAAAAAAACAATTCTAAGCTAAGCATGAAATCAATATGCAAGTAGAGAAAAATGAAAATGAAATGCATCTAAAATAGTATGAAAAAATCAATATACAAATGCATGGGAAAGAAATATGACTTACCTACTTACCTGGGGCCTTGGGGCCCTGAAGGTCGGGTGATGGGTGTTCAGGTGAAGTAATACAACCAGTGCAACCATTTGATCATCCCATCAAAGTATCTCCCCCTATGCTTAATCATGTGAAACAACAAAGATAAGTCCAACACATAATAACAATGAGTATAAATACACATATAATCTATCATGAAATAAAAATCATGGAGATGGGTGGGAGGGAGAACATCCCGCTGGAAAAAGAAACCATCAGCCTGATCATCCTTTTAGAAAGTGTATCCACAAGCCTGATCAATCCATATATGAATATATTTACCTTATATAGACGATGAATCATCATCATCTTCACTCAAAATATCACTCCTCCCTGGAAGCTGAGAAAGGATATGATATCCTAAGTAAACATATTGATTTCCCAAATAAGGGGAAATGCGGTAAGGCACAACCTCATGTCTAGAGGAGAATTCTTCCCTTGGATTCAAAACACAGCACTTCTTTATCTGCAAATCCTGACAAATTATCTCAACGTGAAAGTAATTTCGTTTGGTAGTATGGAACTCAGAGTGCTTTGGGCTGGCCATGACCTGGTGTCTATCAAAATCGAAGCATAATGGATTAAATTCCTCATAGAACAAATCTTCATCCTCAAAAGGGTATGTATCAAGGTATGTCCGAAAATCATCCTAAAAATGTTGTATTGGATCATTCTTGAATGGATGGAACAAATCTGTAACCATATCATCATCAGGTTGGAACATATATGGACCATCTAGTTGTAAAAATAAATCCTTTGGAGGAATGATTTATGTATCCTTTATCTGATATTTTCCTTCAATGTCATAGATAGGATCTGCATAAAAAATAAAACAACCCAAATCCCATCTGCATCTCCCATTCTGTATAAAGTCATCAATGTGATCGTCAACTATATCTAGGGGTTGTTCCATGATTTCATTTGTATCATAGGAGCTAATTACTTCTTCACAAGAATGGATAACTTCATGTTCTTCAAAAGGGACAGTAGATAACAATGTCTCGTCCAATCCTTCTACAGGAGAAAATTCATCGATATCCTTTTGGTATCTTTCTTCATTTCCACAATCATGGAACAAAGCATCATAAAAAATTTCAAAAGGATTATAACTCATCACATTGTTTTCTTAATGTGAAGGAGAAGCAGAGGTTTGGATATCATCGTCAAGTGGAAGTGCATACACTTCATCTTCATCATAGGTCTCATCTAAATCTTTTTCAATCTTGTCTTCATGAGTATGCTCTTTTTCCAACTCTTCGTCATCGTCAATAGGATAAAAAAATTCACAGTCTTGATCTTGATCTCTAAATATTTTGTAGACTTCCTCGGGCATGCAGAGAGGGTCATCGTCATTTGGGAAATTTCCTGGTACCCATACTTCTTGGTCACAACGTCGTATAATGAATATGTTCCATCATATGAAATGGCCACTTCCCAGGTTGAGTTTAGTGTAGGCCTTTCCTCAATTTTTTTTATGATGGCACTATACTCTTCTTCTCTTTGCTAGAAAAAATTCACCTGAAAGTCCTTATCAGGGAAAAGTCTCATTAGTTTCTCACAAAATTCAAAATCTTCATCTCTACTTTGCTTGAGATGATCAAAATTTTCCTCATTGGTGTTGTCAACTTCTTGTTTTTCAGCTGTCGTTTCAACAAACTCTGGAAGAAGCGTTCCTCTTAAGCATTCAACAGGATCAAGGTCAAAACCTTCTCTTGAAAATGCATCCTCCAGGTCATGAATTGTATCTTCAAGACTTTGAGCTTTTGGTCCCCAATGTTTAAGGAATACTCTGATTAGGATTGTCAAAGAAGATATGCTTCTCGACTTGTAAGAGTGTCTCATCCAATCCCTTTGTTCATTCCCCAAGGAAAACAAGAAGAATCATAAGCATACATCCTCATGTTGTGCACCCAAAATGGAGATGGATATGACAAACTCAACAATGTGTGCTACGAGTGACAAGATATTACCATCGAACTTTGGGAGTAGATCAAATTGGTTCATTGGGAACTTATTTGGATATCCATCAATAGCTTCAAGATCCAAGGTCTTGTATGCTTCATGAAAGCACCATAAATCCATGATTCCATTACTTAGGGTAACACCTCAATGCGGTCATCAAATGAGCTCAAATCTCATCAAAGGAGGGAAAATGGGAAAGAAGGAAAGGTGGGTTCGTGGAGAGTGGAGTCGCCAAACAATATTCAAGGGAAAATTATCAAGGGTGGAAATGAAACGTCCCTTGGGTGGAGTCACCAGGAAAGCTAGGAAAAAGGCTTTGGGAAATCTTTCCAAAGTGTTGTTAAGGTTCGGAAGAGGACTCAAAATCCTCCCTAGAAAAATTGCCAAAATGTTATCACATAGGTTGTAGGTGTGAAAAATCCCCACCCAACCATGAAATGGAAACAAATAGGGGGTCGCCTACCCACTGTCACATTAGGAAGGTGTCCCCATCACTTTAGAGGTGAACTAGTCACCTCAAGGGGGGAATCTCGATGACCCTAGGGGGAATGAGATGAAAATGGAGGTAAGGTGGATATGAATTCCCTAGATTTCAAATATAAATGATGTGAAAGGGTTTGAAAGGAGTCTTGGGAAGGTCCAAGGGTTTCCAAGTATATTGAGTAACCTACAAGTGATGAAATACTTGCCCGAGGCACAAGAAAAACAAATTTGCAATGATGTATGTTAGTTGGATCAACAAGTTAATCATGGTGTCCCTAATTTTCAGAAATAGATAACGGTATATATCAGCAATAATATGGCACTATAATATTCACAATAAATGGTAGATATCAAGTAGAAGATAGATGAGAAACACTAGTTAAAGACTAACTAAACTCAAGATGAAAAACCAATATTCTAGCATGAAAAGATAAGGATGTTGTAAACACTTTTCTGTAGAAAATTATATCAGCCTTATGGATGTAACATTAAATGTCTTATAGAAATGAAATCATCCATTGAAAACCTTCCAAATTTTTCCAATAAATGTGTTAGACCAAGAAGAATAAGTGTGCAAACTTTGGGTGAATTCCAATGGTTGAAAAGAGAGTTATTCAAGCAAATAATTTAGGGTTTATGTATCCCTAATGGCTGAATATGAAATTTTATAACATAAGCAATAAGTATCCCCTTTATTAGGATGCGCTAGTGGCTATGAGGTGCCTGAGGCACAAGGAACACAATCCAAGTTGCAAGAAGTAAAAAGGACGAGAAATCATGTTTCCCAATACAACAATTTGTTTCTCCAATGCAAAACTAGTGTCTTTAGTTATGGGTTAATGGGGTCAAGAAAAGAAAGAGCCATAGAAGCTACCTCCTTGGGGATGTAAATCCTCTTACTTCCCAAGGCAAGTTTCTCTAGCTAGGGTTTAAGCTAAGAGGGTGTATTCCCTTATACTTCTCTTAGCAAACCCTTGTTTAACCAATAATATGAAGCATAAAATGATAAAGACTATGGTGGGGGTGTATGCCCTTATAATTCCCACCTAGCTCCTAGCATAATAACCTTGAATTGAATAAAATTATACCATGAAATTAAAATACCATACCAATTTCAAGGAAAATGCTAAGACAATCCACCATAAGAGAAAAAGATAATCCTTCCAAGGCTAGCACTACACTTCCATCAACTATTCACTAAAAGATAGCCATAAGCAACAACATAAAATACACAATTTTCCAAAGGTAGAGAAAATTTCAGACCAATGTCTTCTCACAAGAAGGAGAGTTATAATATAATGAGATCTTATGAACTCTTATTTATACAAAATTTCACTAAGGTGATTTGTCCACATATTTAGGGGTAAACCAAAATACTAGGGATCAACAACCCTAATCTTTCCCCCTTAACAAAATTATAGTAAACAATTCATCTAAAATTGACTTTTGCACATAAGAAAATCCTAATTTAGGAGGATGTCACCTCTTTAGTGGAGAGGCTTCCCAAAGCCATGTGTCAAGAATCAAGATCACTTCCTTCATTATTCCTTAAAAATGTCCTTGTGCCAATACATGTCACCTCACCACCAAGCCCTAACCCCCCTAGGTGACTCGATACCTCTATATGTGATGTTTTTGCTTCTCCTAGGAAAAATGTTTGGCATGTGGGGGCTAGGCTATGTCATCTAAGTCATCTTTAAGGCCTTCCACATTTGGTCTTTCTTATCCGGCATGCGAGCCCCTGGCATCCACCTATGGGATTCAAGCCCATGGAAGCCCAAGCTAGGATTTTTCTTCCAAAACTATCCAACAACTAGGTTCTCCAAAGACAAATGGGCATGCCCTCCAAGGATCTCTATTCATAACATCATGATAAGTGAATCCAATCAATAAATGTGCCATCTAAGTATGTGCATCAATGACAATTATATCAAACAATTAATTTCTCAAAGACATTATCCGACTTGTCAAGCTTGAATGTGGGAGGGTTGATGAGGTGTCCTATTGGGTATATATTACCCTAGGTCAAGGAGAGTTTCCAAGAGATTCATCTCTAAGCCATGTAAAGTGGGTGAAGTGGTTAGGGTCAAGACTCAATGGGCATAGGGCTCATGCCATACAAGAGGTTGTAGTGTCTCATTCATGGGTGCCTTTGTAGAGAGTGTGTGGTACCTTTGTCCACAATGCACTTTTTCCAAGCTCATTATTTTCCATTATTTCATTCTTTTTTTAAGGTAAGGTTGAAGGCCACTATTCTGGCGTGGTGTCCAGATAATGATAATGTCACCCACAAGCACCTAGTGGAAATGAGAAGGTTGGCTCGTGATGAGACCCCCTTTCTCTCAGCCATGAAACTAAGAGCCATTGCCCTTTCTTGGTGACCTGATGATGTTAATTCCATACCACTATATATCCATGGACATGATAGGCCGACTCGTGATGAGACCTCCTATCCTTAAACTAACATTCTAATCATTTTCAATCATATTTTATTGTGGGTCCCATTTTACTCAAAGATAAGCGTTTTATTGCTTTCTTGGGTGATCCCTGGGTGAAGCATATAGAAGTTTCATACATTGGCTTTCATATTTTACCCAACATCAATCCCTCTAGGACTTCAACCCCTTCTTCCCATAGAATGAGGGACAACCCCTTATTGGGTCAATACACCCTAAAATCCGAAGAGATAAGGAAATGGGGGGAAACAGTGATGGAAAGTGGTAAGTATGGTTAGGAACGATATGATGGCTCTTCAATGGAGTTCCTAGTAGAAAAACCATCCTCAAGGAAAACCACTTACTATGGAACAATGTCAACCACCAAGGTGAAGTAGGGAAAAAGGCATAATGTCCAAGCATGTATAATGAAATCTAGAGAAATCTAAGATACAACATACTCAAATGGCTTAAATATTAGAATGATGCTTACTATAATACTGACTTGTACCTCATGGAGCAAGGGACACTGCCTTCTAGAAGCCATCTGATGTGGTGGATTCCATCTGGAAATATGCGACCATGGTGGTGAGAAGAGTCTCCAGCTGTGCAAAAAGATATTGTTGGTCATGTAGTCTCTCGACACTCCATATCTGCAACCTGAGGGACTCGAGACATAATCTCCTTAGTTATCCACAAAATGGGGATAATAGGACCACCCAAGCATAGAGGCAGGGGAAAACCCCCTTTATGTAAAGGCCACTTGGAAACCACCTCTGAAAGAAATCAATCCAAAGGAAGAAATTTTGAGGCTTAGCATATGGCACAAGGTTTTGATACAGGCATAAAGCTACCATGGTTCACAGCTAGGAAAATTGGAGGAGAAGTTTTTTGGACACAAAGATGTCAGCAATAGTAAGAAGATAGACAAGGACTTATCTTGCATCATCTCATATAGAGGATTTAAAATAAGCAACACCATTAACTACTCTTTGAACCTAAATATATATTGGTGTACCAAGGAAATAGTAGCATGTCATATGGATTCTACCCCACATAATTCTAACAACCCCCTACTAAATGGCATAAAGGAAGAGCCACAACAAATCAATGACAAATATTGTTTTTTGTTGCAATCCCTCCAAGGCTCAAATCTTTCTCTAGAGTATGAGGATGAGCGAGAAATAAAAGGCCACCTAAATGGAGAAGACTCTTATTGCCTCATTTTGCTTGATGAAGAAGACGAATACATGGAAAAATATTGGGTTACCCTCTATCTCTAAGGCTGCAATTTACATATTTTATTTATATCTTTATCATAGCATAGGATTTAGTCTTTCAATTAGATTTAGCTCGAGAGGTTGGGAGGAACGATTTTTTTGTTTTGTTTTGTAAGTAAAATATTGTATTACCTCATAAAATTGAAATCCATACAAGTACTGAAGGACATGGAATTAATTCTGCCAACAATGGAAACCAGAACTAGACCCAGGTCCCAGAGAAAAGTGTCCATGACTATTCTAAGCATCATAATCAAAAGTGTGTGTGTCTAAAAATGTTTCAAAACTGGTATGAAAGCCAATAGAACATCGTAGAACATTGCATCTATCAAAATAGAGAAAAAAATAAAGGATAATGTAACACACCCAACCCCTAAAAACCCTTACTTGGGATGAGGCATCAAATTTTTTTTCTTCCTAAAACTCTCAAGTCCTTATTCTGAGGTCTTCATTCTCTTCTACTCGTATGTACCTTTCTAATGACTATTTCCAGCTCAAAAATATGATCCATGGTTTGCAAGATATGACCTCTCGAAGTTATCCGGGCACTATTAGTTGGGGTATTTTTCGTTTGGCACTGAACACTAATTTTTCCTAATCCCCATAGTCCCAAAATCCCTCCATGTGGCCATAGCCATTCGACGATCAACGTTCGTCATTTTACGTTGAGCTCCCCTTTTTCGGTGTTCGGTAGTCGGCAATCGATGGTCAATGTCCTACGCCTTTGACATTCAGAAATAGACGATCATCGTTGAAATTTTGACATTTGGTGATCGACGATCCTCGTTGAACATCCCTTTATTATATTATGCCAAAAACTCCCGAAATCCCGAAGTTATCTAGACTCCCGAACTCTTGAACATGTCACCAACCACATTGGATAGGCAGGCACGAACCAACAGCTAACATGTAGTGAGGGTCAGGGGTCACATGTGTCCTCATACAGTAATACAGTAATAGGCATAAGGGGTATGTGAATCAACCATATCTGGGTGACATGTGGCATGCGTAATGTGGGTCCATGTCACATCAAATGACGTCATCATGCCACGCCATCTTGGACCGATAGCTACCTAGCCCTTCAATCTCATGATCAGTAAGAGTCCATGTAGATCCATAGATCTACAGATCCTGCTACTTTGTGGCTCCGGACTTCGAAGCTTACGAACTAATTGTTAAGTTTTCAATGAGATATGGCTCATGTATCCTCTTTCAATTTTTTGTCTAACTATTACTTGAACCATAACTACTGCAACAAACCAAGATCACAAGAAGAATAACCATGCACAAGAACACAAGAAGTATCATGGGAAACCCTTCTCAACAAGGGAAGAAAACCTATCCAATCCTTTGCTATAGTCCTCAAGAGAAAGACCTCCCACACCATCACCAAACCTAGCACACAAGATGGTGTTGTAATTCTCATAATTTCATACCACAACTTCTGAAATCATGAGATGACACAATGATAAGTGTGTTTCCTCAATGGGGATTCATGTTTATTTATATAAGACTTGTCACATCAAGTGATGTTTCTATTGGCACAATAGGGATGACCTCAATAACTCAAAATATAATTAATAATTACCATATTAATTATCTTTTACATTAAAGTGAGGCCGACCTGTACCCTTTACATTACAATTAGGGTTACAGGTAAGTTTGACTCTTGAACAATATAGAAACAGATCTCATACACCCACTAGTGCTTAGCCACTAGGGGCACATCCATAGGTATGTCCATATCTCTATATCGCTGTGTCTCACAAGAGAACCACACTCACTAGTGCTCAACCACTAGGTTCATGTTCACCTATGCTCATCCACAGGCACGTCCAAATCAACAAATCTTCTTTCCCATTGCATAACATAGGAGATTCATCTGAACTTCATCATCTCAACTATCTTCTCAGAGGAGGATAATACAATGTATTCATCTCTATCTCATAACAATGCACTCAACTCATGGGAATTCACACGTTCACCTTGTGCTCAGCCACAGGCATGTCCAACTCAACAAATCTCCTTTCTCAATGCATTACATAGGAGAATCATATGGAGTTATTCTCAACTCTCTGTAAGGAGGAGGCCATCACTACATTCCAAATCTGTCTTAGATAGGAACCACACACCCATCTCAGGGGCTCTCTCTCAGGTCTGTGTCCTGAAGGATGTCTCATGCAGCTGTAATAATCATCACCCCCTCTTATTTAGGGAGGCATTCTCCATTAGACCAATTCTTGCACGAAAGTACTCAAACTTTGTCTTGGTTGTAGTCATCAACACTCCCTCTCAACAAGAGAGGTATTCTTCACCAAGCCAGTTTGGTGAACATGTCTGCAATATTCTCATGTGTAGGAAGGTATTACACGTGTACTTCTTTCCTCTACATTATGTCTCTGAAAATGATATTTTATCTCAACGTGTTTCGATCTATCATGAAACACATGGTTCTCAAAGAGCTTCACACGACTCTGGTTATAATCATAGAACCCATATCATGATCACATAAACCAGTCATAAGTTTATGAAGCCACACTGCTTCGCACACTCAATGATATATACTCTGTTTTTGTGGTACTCAAGGTCACAGATCTTTGTTTCCTGCTACACCAGGAAATCATGGCAAGATTCACGGTAAAACAACAACCGGATGTGCTCTTTGGTCCATTGTACTCTCTTCTCAATCTGTATCGGCATATCCTTGCAAACTCAAGTTCACACTGGTGTCATATCTCAGGCCATATCCAACTGTTCCTCATATATATCACAGCACATGCTTTACTGCTATCTAGTGAGTCTATCTCAACTGACTCATGGATTGACTATGCACATTCGCTTCATATCATATATCAAGTCTGGTGTTAACCAGATACATCAATGATCCAATCATCTATCGGTACACATGTGGATCAATCTCGTTTAAATCATCATCATTTATTTTTCGTCAAATCCATCACCATCGGTGTAGACATGGATTTGCATTTTGTCATACTGAACTTCTTTAATATATCCACCGTATATTTTCCTTGACTTAGGAAAAGTCTCATTTGTCCTCTGTCATACTTCTTGTCCCAAGAAGTAGTGCATCATACCCAGATCCTTCATTTCGAAATCAGAATTCAAAGCTTTCTTGTAACAACACGGCTTCTTGAATAAGTCATCAAAATCAAGTTCTTGTCACCAACAATGTAATAGTATAGGTTTGGATCAATATCACTCTTGATGAAACCCAAACTTCATCAAGAATCCATCTATCTGATGTTGTTTCCAACTCATGGATGGTAATAAAGATGGGAGTGAATCAGGCTACTGGATAAATATGTCTCATCATAGTTCACTCCCTTTGGTTATGAGTATCCTTTAACTACAAGTATCATTTTGTATTTCTCAACATTTTCATTAGTTGCATGCCTTTATGCCTCTTGCAGAGTTTGTCAAGTCCAGAAAGACCTTTTATGGCCTACTGTAAATTCCATGGGAATATCAATTGGAACAACTGGATCAACTATATCAATGGTTTTCTCCCTATGAACTACTGAGGGGGGAGAAGGTATTTGTCTTTTCCTTATTCTCAAATAGTTTTGAATCCCTCTGAGTCAAGTGACTCCCTCTGAAGTCTTGAAGGAAAAACATCTTCCTTTGTTGTTAACCTACCTAGAACAAGGAAACAAACGAAAGGAGTACATATTTAGAATCAAAACAATTTAAGGAGTGTTGTCATAGCTATAACACCTACTTGCAATGTAGCATGATAATTAAAACAATCAAACCTGGAGTCTTCACTTCCAGTGTATTGTTCTTTTAAATGCACTGAGACTTCTATGGGGCCATGATTTCACCAAGGGTTCCTTCCTCCTACAAGTACCATTATGTCAATGTTGCAAATAATATATATATACAAGTGCATACCTTAGAGTGTACACCAGTAGAGGTTCTGCTTGTTTTTCAATGTCATGATGATCAATGACATTCCTCGCTTGTTTTATTTGTAGCCACCTATACCACACAAGTTTCTGTCGAAGTCTACATCAATCTTTACTGATGTATCTAATATGAGAATATCACATATTAGTAATTCTTCCCTTATGTTGGTGGTATAACTTGCTATGACTGTTTTAGTTTATCAAGGTCATGTACATTTTTTACTTTCAATAAAATTCTAAACACACTGTAGTAGCTATCCTTGTAGCTTCTGCTACTACCCAACACTGTTACATATTGACTTTAGATTTGTATTTTAAGGGTTTAAATTTGGTCAACATATTCAATGCACTTTAGGCAAGCCATCAACATCCTTCTATGTTTGCTGGTATATACACCATCACCACCATTAAACACTTTCATCAATATATATGAAACCAAATGATGACAGAATGGAGCAATAGAACAATGTAGATATAACTCAGGATTTTGACTTGTCCGGGTCTTAGTAACTTTGTTGTCATAGGTTTGTAATGTCACTTAACTTTCCCTTAAAACTTCCCATAATTTCTTCTTAACTCTGCTTAGGTATATACCTCATTTCTTCTGCTACCTTTTCCCATTAGGACAACGTCAGAACAAGCCCATAATTTGATGTTGTTATAGTGTTGTTGCAGCCCTCTTTCACTGTTCAAAAATATTCCCTCAAGGGATGTCTAAAATAACTCAAGAAGCTAGTTGTTGCAGCCCATTAGACTTGCTATCCTAGACCTCTAGGATAACCCTTAAACTACCCTTAAGTTGTTTCCCCAGCTCATGTACACAATCAGTGCTTCTGCCCTCATGTAGTTGTTGTTGCATCCCTTTACTAGTCATCCAAACTCACCCAACATTTACTCCTAGGTAGGTCGATCTCCTTGGAAGCCCTAAACACCTTTAACACTCCCTCCTTACTGGCTGTAACATCCCCTTTATCTACAACAATAATGGTTTTAACAACCCTCTTTCTCACAACTGTAATAGCCTCTTTTGCAGCTTTTAGACTCTGCCCAACATGCCTGCAATTATCCACAAAACTATGGATACTCTTCCTTAACAGACCGAGCCCTCCTACAAGCCTATAGCTTCCTTTCTTGGAATACCGAGTCCTCTAAAAGAGCCCTAACTCCTTGTTGATGTCATTTCCCACTAGGTCGATCCTCCCAAACTTGTTGTTTGTCTCTTCTAGGACATACCAAGTTCTTTCTAGGCTACAACTGCCTCTCCTATATACTTCTGTTGTTCAAGGGTTTTCTACGACAGTTTTTAGAGGCCTGCGACCACTTTAATTGGACATTCGGGCCTCCTCCTAGGCTCTGGGCTCCTCTCCCTTACACTTTGGCTGTTGTGGGGTTTCTCCTAGAATCCGACCTCCTCTCCCATACACTACATAATTTTAAAAATAAGCTCTGACCCTTGGTGGGGTTTCTCTTTTTTGTTGTTGTGGTCTCCTCATCATCTACCATGGGAAATTAAGAGGGGTCCGACCATCTTCTCACTCCTACAATAAGGTTTTGGTAGACCTTACCTTTAATTTCTTATGTCCATTGGTCTTCTTCAAGCCTACTCTGAAACCATGTTAATTTTTCAATGAGCTATGGCTCATGTATCTTCTTTAATTTTTTTGTCTAACTATTACTTGAACCATAACTACTACAACAAACCAAGATCATAAGAATAATAACCATGCACAAGAACACAAGAAGTATCCTGGGAAACCCTTCTCAACAAGGGAAGAAAACCCAACCAATCCTTTGTTATATTCCTCAAGAGAAAGACCTCCCACACCATCACCAAACCTAGCACACAAGAGGGTGTTGTAATTCTCATAATTTTAGACCACGACTTCTGAAATCATGAGATGACACAATGATAAGTGTGTTTCCTCAATGAGGATTCACCTTTATTTATATAATACGTGTCACATTAAATGATGTGTCTATTGGCACAATAGGGCCAACCTCAATAACTCAAAATATAATTAATAATTACCATATTAATTATCTTTTACATTAATTATTATGTTTTACATTAAGGTAGGGCTGACCTATATCCTTTACATAACAAATAGGGTTACAGGTAAATATGACTCTTGAAAAATATATAAAGGGATCTCATACACCCACTAGTGCTCTTGCACTAGGGGCACATCCATAGGGATGTCCATATCTCTATCTCATTACATCTCACAGGAGAACCACACTCACTAGTGCTCAACCACTAGGATCACGTTCACCTGTGCTCATCCACAGGCATGCCCAACTCAATAGATCTTCTTTCCCACTGCATTACACATGAGAGTCATATGGAGTTCATCATCTCAACTCTCTGCTCAGATGAGGCTAATACATCGTCTTCATCTCTGTCTCATAACGATGCACCCAACTCATGGGAATTCACACGTTCACCTTGTTCTCAGCCATAGGCATGTCCAACTCAGAAGATCTCCTTTCTCACTGCGTTACATAGGAGAATCATCTAGAGTTCTTCTCAACTCTCTGTAAGGAGGAGGCCATCACTACGTTCCAGCTCTATCTCATATAGGAAATAAACACCCATATCAGGGGCTCTCTCTCAGGTTTGTGTCCTGAAGGATGTCTCACGTAGTTGTAATCATCAACACTAATTACATTGCAAATTCCTAAAGAGACAAGTCTCCAAACTCTCTAATCTGGTGCCAAGTGTCTTCATCCTACCAATGACTAAGATTCATTTCGGCATTCGCGAATTCAAAGGTTTTCACACTCTATAGATTCTTGGCTAGGTTCCTTCGAAGTACTAAGTATTTAGAATATAGGATCGCTTTCCACATACCGCCTCATCCAAGGACTCTAATTCAATGGACAACCTTAGGTAGAGGTCAAGTAGGGGTCATGTGTCACTCCACGACTCATTCCTAGTTGGTTGGGAAGTTGAGGGTGGGTTCCTTAGATCGACGACTGAGGAGGATCCTCAAGGATCTGAAGATCAACGATCCACATCATTTTGGAAGTTCGACATTCAGGATTTCGGTGTGTGTCTTTCAGATTCCTCTCCGGACCATGCTTGACCTATTGCCATGTGTACCTAGAATTCACGACTAGGATTTACTCCGGCTTGCAGAGCTCCAGGGAAATTCGTGTGTCCTTATATCACCGAATACCCGAACTTTCATGTATTTGTTGATATATGGACATGCGTCCCTCTAATTTCAATGGTCCAGATTACTTCACGACTCTGACATTTGGGAGTTTCGGTGCTAGACCACTCCTATTCTCCCGAAGTGGAACCTCCTCGAAGCACTTAACACTACCCTTCCTAAGTTCGATCTAATGGCTGAGAGGGATCTCCATTGGATCCCTAGATCGATGGATCCCATAAATTCGTGACTTTGTCCTTCGATTATTTTTTAGAATTGTGGATTCATAAGTCCCAGAGTCCTGAAGCCGAAAGAGATATCTCCTTCCGGACTAGCACAGGGTTCCCAGGCCTTGGTCACATGGGTCCCTTGGGAAATCTTGTTGGATAAGCGCTAATCCTTTTAACAATGAATGGGTTATGGGCATAATCCCTTGGTCAAATGGGTGGATAGTCTGAAGGAAACACCCTTCTCCCATAGGGTTGAAATTGACATTCCCACTAAGGAAAACTCAAAGGTTCGACAGGACTTAGACATTTTAGTCAATCCTACCCCGACTCTCCTACGGATTCACATCCCATGACCCTCTAGCAGCTAAACTGAGATAAATCAAAGATCATATAGATATAGCAGTTTACAGAAACAAATGGGAATTTCTAATAATTTTTCAAATACTGAAAGACTTAACCATAAACACATGCATTCCATCATTTCATCCAATACATATACACAAAGTATGACAATACTTATTAGAAATGGAGAATGTGAAGCGACTAATGAAAGGGGTTCTTATTTCCTCCCAACCATAGGCACAACCACTCCTGACAGATTTACCACTGGCCACCCCCGAGATAGACCATGATGCTCTGAGAGAGATTATTTCTCCTTTCTCCACGACAGTCAGGGACGGAAGTTACTCTCCTCCTCCCACAGGAAATTGGCAACCGGTTTTCTCTACTCCAAGAAAGGAGGTCTGCATGATTACTTCCTCATTCACTCATCAACCTCGTTTATTAGCTTGTAGAGAAACCCTGCTGATTCGGATTTATGTAGGAACACAATGAAATACAAAAATACACATAAACACAGAGATGCAGCGGAAATAAGGCTTCATTTCATTAATAACAAATGACTGAAATATGCTTACAGACAGAATGGAAATAAACTAG
>SNQJ01S0098805.1:58375-69003 GCA_010110895.2 Picea sitchensis | reverse complement strand
CTCACCCATATTCCAATCCATTTCTCCGGATTCAACCAGCTCATTACTTGCTGCTTCCAAGACATGGAATTGACGGATGACTCATTAGCCTGCTTTACTTCTCATTGCCCGCTTCTGCAAACACTTGAAATAGATTGCTGCACTGGCTTGCAGCAGCCTGCCATCTCCGCTCCCAACCTTTTACTTTTAGAAATAATGGTATATGATGGCTTAGAGGTTTTAACAGTCGACTGCCCGGAAATTAAAACTATTCGGGTATCCAAGATAGATGATCTAAGGGTGAACGGGGTCTTGTTTCACGAGCTTTCCTTTGCGGTCAATAAACTAGAGATGCATCGCGGAAGAAATGTGATTGGATTGGAATTGGATTCGAGTTTTGGTAGGGAAGATTACATTTTCTCGCCACAGAGGTTTGTTGAGATAGTGGGGAGTTTCAAAACCTTGAAAAAGCTGAAGACCTACATTTCGTCATTGCTTGAAAGGGAAAATGAGATGGCTGTTCCTCTTATCAGCCTGCTTCAGAGGCTTCCTCATCTTGAGATTCTGATTACGAGTGGCATGTCTCTTCTGGTAAGAAATAGTTTAATTGGCTTACTATCTCTCTTCTGGTAAGAAATAGTTTCATTGGCTTACTATCTGCATCTTGCCCCTCTGTTTTTGTTAGTGAAGTCAAAGTTAAACGGATTTCTCTTTGTAACGCAATGCAGGAATTAGCTAGAGATCAGATACCACCGTGTTTAAACCCCCCACTTGCCAATCTCTGGTATATATTGGTAGAAATAAATGAATTTGATTACAGAGAAATGGCGGTGTTGGGTTGCTTTCTTCGGAGCGCTCCTKCTTTGAAAAAGCTGATATTTGACTTACCATACATATATGACGAGGAACAGTGCACATGGTTTTTAAAARCATTGTTCTTATCTGAAGAGAGCCTTAACCCTGGCGAGGATCTGTCAGARCTCATCTCGGCACTGCCTTTCGAAATCGTCTTCATATGATCATTGAACTGGTAGGGATTATGCAATTAGACTTTGGGATTTTTTTTTGACATGGTAAATTTTAAGTTATATGCATCAATTTGTACTGTATTTTAAGTATCAAGCATGGGCAAGTGCCCTATATGCAATTAGTTTTTTTTAGTTTTTTTTGCATTTTAAGTATCCAGCATAGGCAAGTGCCCTATATGCAATTAGTTTTTTTCTACTTTCTTAAATTGCAATGGTAGTTGGTTGTTCCAAAGATGTGTAATCATCTTTGTGTGATAATTTTGAGAGTGTTTCTTTCTTATTTTAAATTTTAGTTTTTATGTACCTATTCATAATCTGTACGTTCAAACTATTTGTAATTTTCCTGTGTAATAGTTTTGAAGTTGTTTTTTTGTTACATTTTAAAATATATGTATTTTGTATTTTCTGTAATCATACTGTGTGATAGTTTGTGTGATAGTTTGAGATTGTTTTTTTTTTACATTTTAAATTTTAGTGAATCATACTGTGTGATAGTTTTCAGATTGTTGTTTTTTTACATTTTAGTCAATCATACTGTGTGATAGCTTTGTATTTTGTACTGTCTGTAATCATACTGTGTGATAGTTTTGAGATTGTTTTCTTCTTACCTTTTAAATTTTAAGTTTTATTAATATTTTGTGTATTCAAACTAATTATGTGTGAAATATTAGTTTTTATGTATCTATTACTATTTTATATATTCAAACTTTCTATAGTCATATAGTTTGATCGTTTGACATTGTTTTTTTTCTTATATTTTAAATTTGAGTTTTTATTAGTATTTTGTGTATTCAAACAAATCTTGTATGAAAGTTTTGAGATTGTTTTTTTTCTCAAGTTTTAAGTTTTAAATTTTATTTTTTATTAGTATTTTGTGTATTAAATAGTAATTTTAGCATTGTTTATAGTATGACCAAATAAATTTTTAATTTGGTTAATGTGAATGTTGGTTACATAGAGATCTTGTAATTGCTTTGAATTTCTTTAAAAATAGCAAAGATTTCACATAAGTTTTGAGATTGTTTTTTTCTTAGGTTTTAAGTTTTAAATTTTAAATTTTATTAGTATTTTGTGTATTCAAACAATAATCTTAGCACTGTTTATAGTATAATCAAATAAAGTTTTAATTTGGTTAATGTGAATGTTGCTTACATAGACGCCTTGTAATTGCTTTGAATTTCTTTAAAAATAGCAAAGATTGCACACAAGTTTTGAAATTGTTTTTTTCTTTCTTTTTAAGTTTTAAATTTTAGTTTTTATTAGTATTTTGTGTATTCAAAGAATAATCTTAGCACTGTTTATAGTATCACCAAATAAATTTGAATGTTGGTTATGTTGTTCCTGAGTTTATACTAAGGCTAAACGTATAATGTCAGGCATCAGGAAGTGTGGAAAAAGTTTTTAATGTTTGTCTTTCACCACCTAAATAACAAGAAAAGTTCTTTAAAACGAATTAATATTTTAACAGTTCGGAGTTCGTTTCTCGCAGTTGAGTTAAATCTGAAAAATCGAATGAAATGAAGAAAAACATAAAGCTGCAAATCAAAGCAAGGTATCAATTGTTGAAAAAACTTACTTTGTAATAGAAGAAGAAAGCGAATGATGTAACCTTCAATAAAGTAAGAGATATAGCATCTAATTAACAAACAGGTCTTGTATTAACTAATAGTGAATACAGAGGAAAATATGTTTGTTATCAGATCACTAAGTGAGATATAACCACAGTAGATGTTGTACTACATTTTGATTTGCATTTATCAAAGCAAAGTATATGAAAGTATGCTAGAAAATGAAAACACAGAAGAATACATAACTCATAATAAATGAGATGTATAATATTTGGCTTGCATTTGTATTAATTCCCAATAAAGAGAGTCTTGTCCTTTACAATCGGCAAAAAGAAGCCCCTTGCCCCTTTTTCAAAATGTATATTTATACAAGATTGGAACGTTTGCAATTCTATCATTCTAAAATTT
The DNA here is from genome assembly GCA_010110895.2 of Picea sitchensis. Classification (NCBI taxonomy): domain Eukaryota; kingdom Viridiplantae; phylum Streptophyta; class Pinopsida; order Pinales; family Pinaceae; genus Picea; species Picea sitchensis. The sequence continues at coordinate 66,020 of SNQJ01S0098805.1, read as the reverse complement.
TGTATTACAAAGGAGAAGATAAAACGCTTCACTTTTTAGCCTTTGTTATCCCTCATGTTGTGAGGATGTTTCCCCTTCTTTGTCTCCTGGCTCCAAAATTAGGTAGTACGTGTAAATGTATTACTGACCTCCAAAAGTATTCCCTTTCCCCTGTTTGAAACATTCGATACACCTTTCTACCAGCTGGGCTATCAACTTCGTAGGCTCTGTTTGGTCATTTGCCTCGAAAATGTAACACTTTTTTTTCCAATTGTGGCAATCTTTCTCCTATTTTTATATCCTCTATGATGATAGACAATAGTTGTAGATTTGGCTTTATTAATCATCTGTCTACCTGAGTAATATCAACCTGTGCCATTTGAGATAGTTCAACTTGGTCTTTTTCCACGTTTTCTTTAATATCTAGCAGATGTTTGACAATATTGATTTTACCCAATGTTCCAAAGCTATTTTCTTTGTCAAGATCTAGCAAATTCTTATCTAGGAAACCAAATGTTTCTTCACAAGAATCTCTCACCTCTTTAGCCATTTTTCTGTTTTCTGCTATATTGTGCTCCCATGCCTTTAGGAGGACGGTACCTCTGGTTTGCTCTCGAATGGATAATCTGAAAGCGATGACCACTTCCTCTTTTGTTGTCGATATAATAGCCTCCTGGAAAGTACCTCGAGATGCCTTAACTTCTCTTTCTCTTAAGGTGATTTGATTTAACACCCAATCTATTGACTGAAAATGATTCTGAATGATTTCTACTTTAGTAAGTAGACCCTGTTGAGTTGCTTCTATCTTCTTTCATATTTCCGCGGCTTGTTTTCAGAATATCGTTATATCTATAACCTGGATTTCAGTAATATTTAATTTAGATTGTAGTTGTTTTATTAACTCTTCTTGTTGATCTATATGTGTTTGGCTCATTTGATCCGGTTGGTGTATTTGGTCGAGATTTACTTTGAGCTCTTTGATTTTATGTTGGTCGACTGCTCTGGCTTGTTCCAGATCTTTGTATGCCTCATTCTTGGCATTCGTCTCTACATCCGCTATATGAGCCTACAATTTTCTAATCAACACGTCTTTGTGTTTTATCCTTTCTTTCAAGGTTCCAATAGAATATTGGTTGGTTGTTGCATAAGCCCCCAATGTTCTTCTATTTCGTCGGCGAATTCCTCTTCTTCTAAGGCTTCTCCGTCAGTTAATACCTTGTATTTTTTAACTGCCACACTTGCCCTTTGGTGTGTTTCTCGCTTCACTATGAATTTCCTTTTCTTGCTAAAAAGGAAATCGTTAGGAGGTAATTCTTCCACAGAGATAGGCGTTAAATCTTCTTTGAATATTGTTCCTGAATCGGGGTTTCCCCTGGTACATTGTAAGGGTGTGACGGATGGAATGGGACTCCCAATTTCTAAGAATGATTGCTTCATAGTAGCACATGTGTCTAGTTCATTCGATGTGATCAACGACGTGTTTCCTACCCCTTTCGAGGGTATCTCTGCTTGGTCTGGTATCTCGGTTTCCTTTGTTTTTTCCTAAGTCTCTTGTTTGTTAGGGCTTGTAGGTATTGGACCTTTGGTTTTTTCTTGATGTACATCCGGGGACGATGAGACTTTCCCTTGTAAAACTTTGGGGAGGCCACTTTTCCAGTGTCCCTGAAATTTGTAAAATTCGAACATCTCTTTAGGCGCCATAGCTCGAATCCGAGCTAAGACTTCCGAGTAGGATCTCGCTCCTCTGAAAATCTCATCATGAGGAGAGTCTTCGTGCTCGTATCTCTTTAGTCCACAACTTTCCATGTGGTTACCCATGACCTTATTAGGTTCGTGCTTCTTGAATTCAATGTCCACTAGTTTCATTTCCTCTAAGGCTGTGGCCTCCACTTTGGCATGAACGAAATCTAATAAAGAATATGTACCTATGTGTATGGGAAAAGGCAACCATACCTTTTTCTGAACTCCTTTGAGTTCTTTGATAATCCCACAGAGCATAGTTTTCCTGGTGATTTCGCGACATACTAGCTTGTCTAGTACAAATAGTGATAGGGCATATGGTGGAACGAAACAACAAAATACTCTAATGTAAGAGAATCATTCTTCAATATACCAATCTGCCACACTGTTTAGATTAACCACGATTTTATCTGAAATTCTGGGGGGTGGGTGGCCGAAGGTGGTGACATGCATTGGTACCATTACCCAATTGAAAATCTCATAGATGAATTCTTTGTCTTTATCCTCCCAGAGTTTTGAGTGGTACACGTGAATAGGCTCTGCATTATTTGGAATCCAACTCCAGCTCATTAATGGAGAAGGCATCACGGAGAAAATAGTGTCCATAATGTAGGCAGACATGAAAAACGAGGTTTCTTCCCCCTTCGCCTTTTGTGTCTGATATTCTGTAATTTGGTCGGCCAAGCTATCCGACAACATTTTAGCCCAGTCGAAAGAGTATCCCTCTGCTACTATGTGGATGAGTGGTACCCATGGGAGAAAAAAATGTGTAGTATTTTCTTTCCCATAAAGTTTGCATACCATCATCGCTATATACATAAATTGTGGGTCTAACGAAGGGATTTTGTATATACCATGAGTGTTCGCCCTGAACTTTTCAGGGCGTGAGTACCAATACTTGATCGGGTCCGATAAGCTTTTTCCAAATTGCTCACATTCTTTCCTTTTGAAACCCTATAAAAACTCAACATTGTAAATGTAGTTTGGTGTAGGAGAGAGCTTGTACATCAACTGTAGATGCTCTGGTTGAAATAACCCAACGACTACCTTTTGGGAGTTGAAAATTGTTCTGGTTGGGACATCTACATGGTCCAATGCCCATCCAACCATATCACAATAGGGTAGAAGTCACGGCCTTGTTGCTATCTTGTGCATCTCTAACTGAGCGACTACTTTTTATTTGGTATACAAATCATCCTTCTCATTGTCGCTCGAGTTGTCTAGACAATTTATCAGCTCGTATTGTAAGATGTTGAAAACATGTGTCCATGTCTTGGCTACGTCGATGTTTCTAGGTGAGGTATCAAAAAGAATATATGAACATTGGCTTGAGATTTCATGAGCTATTTTAAGTGCCTTCTGTGGAGCCATGATACTGACAATTGAAATTTTATTTCCTGTCACAAAGGATGAGAATACAAAACAATGGTTATCTCGCTAAGCTGGCTCTGTAGAAACTAGAATGAAGTTCAATTAAATGACTGAAATTTTTTCACATTAACCACTCTCAGTCTACGTTGGTCCTTGATGACATAATGTTTAATTATTTTAATAGAAAGATTCGGAGATAGAGCCGGATCTTATTTCCAATCATTTCTCTATTCCACTTATAAATGTCATAAATGCTTGATATTTCGTGACTTGGGAAAATCGCAGAGTATTTAATTTTCACCCGTAAGTTTTATGAGGTAAAATGTTATTTAGGATATTAATTAATCCAGCTTAATCTTTTAATTAATCGTGATTTGTTCTTAATCTTTTCACAATTTTGAGTATCGAGATTATGAGTTATTGTCCAAGGTGAGAATTTTCGAATCACAAAATTGTGATAATGGTTAATTAACTTTAATTATCGTTAGTCTCGTAATTAACCAGGTTTATCTTAAGTTCCTTTCGTGACTTCGTGTATCGGAACATCCAAAGGTCATTCGAGACGTGACACCCGAATCGCGAAGGCGCGATGTATTGAATTAATGATAATTACTTCTTAAGGCTTTGAATATCATGATTAAACTTAACCCAATTTTGCTATTTCGCATGTCGGGACATTGAGAGCTTTGACATGCTAGATCGTTAGATCTGTGAAATCCTAAAGCCCGATATTTTAGGTTTGTTATCAATATTTCATTGTTTAAACAATAGGCGGCTTGAAAATCTTTGATATCCTGAGTATTAAAAAATATATGAGTTCCAACAGGTTACATAGAGGCCTTGTAATTGCTTTGAATTTCTTTAAAAATAGCAAATATTGCACATAAGTTTTGAGATTGTTTTTTCTTACCTTTTATTTTTTATTAGTATTCTCTGTATTCAAACAATAATCTTAGCATTGTTTATAGTATGACCAAATAAATTTTTAATTTGGTTAATGTGAATGTTGGTTACATAGAGGCCTTGTAATTGCTTTGAATTTCTTTAAAAATAGCAAAGATTGCATATAAGTTTTGAGATTGTTTTTTTCTTACATTTTAAGTTTTAAATTTTAGTTTTTATTAGTATTTTGTATTCAAAAAATAATCTTAGCAGGGTTTATAGTATGAACAAATAAATTTTTGATTTGGTTAATGTGAATGTATGTTACATAGAGGGCTTGTAATTGCTTTGAATTTCTATAAAAATAGAAAAGATTGCACATAAGTTTTGAGATTGTTTTTTTCTTAAGTTTTCAGTTTTAAATTTTAGTTTTCATTAGTATTTTCTATATTCAAACAAAAATCTTAGCAGTGTTTATAGTATGACCAAATAAATTTTTAATTTGGTTAATGTGAATGTTGGTTAAATAGAGGCCTTGTTATTGCTTTGAATTTCTTTAAAAATAGCAAAGATTGCACATACGTTTTGAGATTGTTTCTTTTAACGTTTTAAGTTTTAAATTTTAGTTTTTATTAGTTTTTGTGTATTCAAACAATAATCTAAGAACTCTTTATAGTATGACCAAATAAATTTTTAATTCGGTTAATGTGAATGTTGGTTACATAGAGGCCTTGTAATTGCTTTGAATTTCTTTAAAAATAGCAAAGATTCCACATAAGTTTTGAGATTGTTTTTTCTTAAGTTTTAAGTTTTAAATTTTAGTTATTATTATTATTTTCTATATTCAAACAATAATCTTAGCACTATTTATAGTATGACCAATTAAAATTTTAATTTGGTTAATGTGAATGTTGGTTACATAGAGGCCTTGTAATTGCTTTGAATTTCTTTAAAAATAGCAAAGATTGCACATAAGGGAATTGTGAAACTGATTAAGGTGATTACTCTAGAGTCTTTTTAAAGACTTTTTTTTGGAAAAATGAAGCATTGTACATCAGAAAATTGTGCAGTACTTAAAAAAAAATTAACATTTTTAAAATCCATCCAAAGAAAGTTATGTTGCTCAGCAAAATTATTGATAACATATTTCTATTTTGTTAATCCACATTTTCTTGGGCTACGAGATGTTTCCAAACATTTTATTTTTTATTTTTAAGGCATTTTTTGAAATTCAAGAATACAATAAAACTTTTGATTGGGTAGTTGGAAAATACTTTTTAAAATGACATTTTCTTACTAGAGTATTCACATTTCCAAGAAGTGCATATGCGCTTTATGGATACCTTCCTTGTAATTGGTTTTTTTTAACAATAATTGTTAAAATTTCATAGTAAGGGGTTGTGGTTGAATCATATAATGTGAAAATAGAAAACGTATATAAATATATTGGCTTTCAAAGTCTACATTATATCATTTTTAGCCGAAATTTTCCTATGCTTCGAGTTCTAACCCAAAAAATGTGTTTGTAATTATATTTCTTTACACATTGATATAGTAAAATGATAAACTGACAAAACATAGATTACTAAATAAAAGAAACCACATGGAAATCCATGGTTGATTCCTCAATGCAGGTGAAAAGAATTAACTTGTAAGTTTTCTTGGACTCAGAAGTCAAAGGGAGTGGAGGGAAAACTACTTCCCATGAGAGTTGCAAGTGGGATATTACCATGTGAACCAAAGCACTTAGCTCCTCCATCTTCACATCCAAATCCAGATATTGTTGGTGAGAGACGACCATATATGTAGAGAATTCCTTCTTTGACTCTACAAGCCCTAGCAATTATGTTGTCATTTGCATGGAAAAATTGTCTCGTACCCTATTATGCACCTTCAACTTGTGCTCCAATTCATCTTTCCAATGACTCCATTTGATAGTAGAGTGAACCATAGTTCTTTGTTCCTTGATCATATCTCTCTTTTAGTGCCTCTAACTAATTTGTACAACCTTTAGATAATATAGAGCATAACTATGGTTTTTGTAGTGGCAATGACTCATGTTTGTAAAGTGAGGAGAGAATTGGGCCAAAGGGATACTCCTTACACTCCATACAAGCCCAACCTGATGATTTGAAATCCCTTTTATTCCTTCTTGTGGAGAGTTTGAGATGAGGATCGATTCAAATTGCATCCAAAAAAACCAACATTCCTCTTTAATAACCCACACATATGCACCCACCTCATCATTGTACATTCTATAGCTATAAACACCACCAAGGACAACACAAGTAGAGATGTGGATTCGAGCTTTAATTCTTGAATTCCATTGAATGATTTATTGAGACCCTTGTTTCTTAGAAGATGATTTATCATAAATATCATAAGGTTATGGGAGGGATGCAAAGGATGGTGCCACCCATTTATCAATAGAAATCCTACTTGCATCCTTATTGGCTTGTTGATTGGCCACCTTGTTTTTCCTTTGCAACACTTGGAAATAGGGAACCTTCACAAAGAATTGGATAAATCCTAATGTTTTTTGGATGATACTTTCTTGTATGACATTGATGCATTAAAGTTTTAATGGTGATGGTAGAATCACCAATTACTGTGATTTGAGACAGTCCTTTCTCTTTCAAAAGGATAAGGCCTTCATATAAAACCCAATCCGCAACTTCATTATTTGTTGATGTGATGGAGCCCTAGGTGAATTCAATTTCATTTTGTCCTTAGAGGTTGAGAATAGTCCCCCTTGTACCTTCCACCCTACCCCTGTAATTCTTATCTGTGTGGTTCTTACTTATTTGCAAGGTTACTAGAAAACAAAGTTGCATATTGTTTATACCTTATGATTTTTGTCTTCGTGTTTCCTTCTTAATTTCAAGGTTACTAAAAATAAAGTTGTGCATCCTTTGTTAGAGGCTTTAATATACATTAATATAACTATCTAGCTACCATGGTAGGTAAAATCTATGTCAATGAGGTGTCATTAACAAATTCGACAAGGGTGATACCATTGGAATTATCCCTTGATTGTCTCCCCTCCTTGTCATTGTTGGAGCTCTTCAAAGAGACTCTACAAATATGTACAACCTAGAGATAGGATACATATTTATTTGATTTCCCTTGAAGAGGGGAAGAAATCAATTAGTCTTTCATCAATTACAATTGAAAAATATTTTAGAAATATTGTCTTTCATCAACCTTTTGAGAGTCTCCAATTACTTCTCAATATGTATTTGATATGTCTAGTAAATAAGCAATGATTTTATTATTCCAATCTTGGTTTGACGAAAATTTTCTTGAGCTAACATAACATTATTTTCCAATTATTTATCTTGTGCAAAGCCTAGTTAGCCTTTGGAGTTTTAATACAAGAAGAGGTACTTTAGGCATGTTGTGATCATTTTTTCATATTTTATAGGTTGTGTTAGATGACAATTGGAAAAAAATTATCCAAGGAATTTGTATTTACTAGTTTCCCTATTGGAATCAAGGAAATAATTGTAGAGGTTTAAAGGTTACCCAAAATTTTACCTAGTCTTCTTGATTCCAAAACTACCTATACAGAATCTTTATTTGTGATATATCAAGCTAACTTAAAAATTGTTTTCAAAAGATATTGTGTGATTGATATTTATCCTTTATCATATAAAATATTTTTTTAGAAGTC
>SNQJ01S0098805.1:11221-30013 GCA_010110895.2 Picea sitchensis | reverse complement strand
GATGCTCAAGCTGATCATGCAACAGAATGCACAGTTGAAGGAAATGGAAGTGGAATTGGAAAAACTAGTGAAAGAGAAGGAGCAGTCAAATCCCATGGAATTCATTCCACTGAGGACAGTTCCACTCATAGGAGTGAGCACAACGTCTATAGCAGAAATTCCCTTAGCAACTCCACTGACAGATCTGGAGAAAATAGTTGAACTGGCTAAATCCATGGAAGATATGAATTTGCAAGAGACAAAGATTAGAAGACTTAAAAAGGATATTGAGAACCTTGAGAAACTCAAATCTTCCTTCCAAACTAGCTACTCCAAGGAGAAACAAACTTCAGACCAGCTTAAACAGGAATTGCAACAACTTCAAAAGCAAACAATGGCGGGAAAAACACTTGCTGAGGTCAAAGAAAGTGTCTGGATGGATATCACCAAGTCCATGAATGAAATATGGCCGATGATACAAATCATGTTCGAGCAAAATGAGTTGGTGCAACGAAGTTAGCAGGCTATTGAGAAGATAAGAGAAGAACTGGGAGAGATGCCCACAGAAGCTGTTGAGATCATCAAATTTATGAATTCCAAAACCAGAGAGGAGCTAGAGGATTTGAAGATTGAAGATAGGACAGAGACCATCCTTGAGGTCAAGAGGGTCCTGAACAAGAGAGAACTGATGCTACATCTGGAGGAAAAGGTCCAGACCATGGACACGGGAGTGCAAAGATTTTTTAGCAAGATTGAAGCTCTGCAGAAGAAAGGCCTTCCTAGTTTGAGAGTTATAAATGACAATTTAATGTCACCTTCCGATTACAAAAAGAAACTAGCCATTGTGGCTAAGGATAGCTCAAAATTCTTAGGAATACAAGGCAGTATCATAGGCAATGCATTCTTAGATGCTTTACAGTTAGACATCAATATACAGCATGAGATCTGGTACATCTTCATCATCAATCCAACTTTTTCCAAATATACGGAGATGGATGAAGTATACCAAAGATTGCTCAAAGTCAATGTTCCTAGTAACATTCGATGGGAAGAGTTATACAGTCTGATTGAGTAGGCGATGAGGTGTCCAAGCCTAGTCATCTATCTAGTCAGACAAGGTCATGCAGAGGCCTCACCAATGGTTCACCCCAGAAATCAGCATGAAGTTTCAACACATCATCAAACAGTTCCTAAATTTTGTATCTTGTTAAGTTAGTTAGCTAAATTTGGATTTGCCACATCCAGATATTTAATGAAAGGATCGTATATAATTTCGATTATAAATACTTCAAACTTGGAAGTACTGAGGGTTGATCTTTACACCCTGCAAGCTACAAAGACTGTAATTTTGATCAAGAGATCTTCCAGTAATACAAAGAGACGTTTCACAGGATTCTCGCATTTTATTCATTGGTGATGTTTTCTCTTCTATGTTGAATGTTCTTCTAGCTCAGTCGTCATATTATTTTCTAATCTAATCTTTTAAAAGTAACACATGTTTCAGGATTTATCTTTGTATACCCTATTTTTCGACTTTGAAAGGTTTTAATGTTTATCTTCTTATATTACAGTGAAGAAATTCTTAAATGCTTCTTCATTTAATTGATATTCTCATCTTTTCTACTATTCATCACTTTATTGCTAAAGAATCCAATGAATGCATTATATTTCCCTATGAAAAGAATCTTTTGTTTCAGTTTAGATTTCTATCTTTATAATACAGACCCCATAGCCCAATGGAGGCATGAACCCTTTTCAGCCAACTTAACAAAAACAACAAACCTTTTCAATCTTATTTTATTTTATATAACTAGCCTAATATCTTAAATTTGAAACATAGCTAAATCACACAGAGAGATCCCTCTTTGAAACTGGTAGGTCTAGATTCCAGTTTCGAAGTGGTTGGATAAATTTACCTTTAGTAAATTTCTTCTTCTCTGACAACCTCTGGGAGTTTACAGAGAGATAACAATCACTATATATGTAAGAGGGAGTTATTACTTTAATCATGGTGTACCTATGAGAGGTGCTTGACCTTGTTAAGGTTATTATGTGTGAAACCCTAGGTTGCTTGAAAGAAGCATTTGAACCCTGAAAATGGTTTTCTCTACTTCATATTATCCATTTGTGTACTTAAGGGTGTAAGATGACTCTTGGTCTTAGAGAGTATGACATATTGAATGGAGCTTCTAATTGTTTTCCTTGTAATCTTAGATTACATATACCTATGGAGGAATTTGATCTTTAGGAGCATGTTGAGAAGGTGATAATGACCTAATGTAACAACCCCTTCGTTACGACTACAGGCGAAGAATATTTTTGTTTTTTTTTGTTTTTAAGAATTAAGAGGCAAGAAGGAGATAAAGACAACCGTTTAACCACACCAATGATGATGAATGAAAGCATGCAGTCTAGGAAACAGGCTACTGTGACACCACGTATAGGCCCAAGGGCATCTGGGAAAACGTGCGTAGACAACAAGGAGAAAGATACTACCCGCCCAACACAAACAAGACACACCTACAAGCTTAAAGGACAACATCCCTTCCTGACACAACGACCTTGCGCACAAGACTAAAGCACTCCACCCATGCACCTAAAGAAACTTGCCACGCTCGTCCACACTCATTCAAAATGCACCAACTCCAGCCAAGTTCTTGATCTACTCTATCCCATAGGGCACGACATGATCGCCTCATCAGGAATCATTCCGTCCCCAGGTGATAGACGCGTCAATAACCTTGTCACATCACATCCTATCTTGACCAAGGACTCTAGATAAATCCCATGCACTAGAACCAAATACCACAAGGAAAACCACACCCATACCCCAGCAACAGGTTGACGAAATGCTAGAGGAAAAAGACAAGGGATGTCACAAGCCAATACACGACATCGTCCATGACCCAACCAATCACCCAGTCTAAACTAGTCAATGAGTACAATCTGTTTTAACATGGGTTACCATTCTAAACGGGGCACGTCTAAGTTACAATTAGTCATTAATGCACCCTCTAATTTAACGTTAATACACTCAATTTAGCAAGTCTAGGTAATCAATACTAGAACTATAATTATAATACAATCTAACCTCAAAAATCAATTTAGCAAGTCTAAAATTGGCAATCTAGTCTTTACTCACCAATTCAATTTTAATCATTATTACAACCTAAAGGACAATTCTATATTAATCCAAAATCTCCATCCAACTAGTCATTAACTTAAATAACAACATTAACAATCTTAAAGTAAAATGCTTCCATTGTAACACTTATGAACAATTAATCTCAACATGTAGACTAGCTATATTGACCGAACTAACAATACTAGCTGTCATGTAACATTGAGAAGGAAACTGCCAACTATTAACATCATTGTAGCAATCTAACAAGGCAACAAAATAGTAGTTACATAACAATTAATATAGAAAATAACAAGGCAAGTGACATAGAAATTAACATAACAATTAATTTAGCAATAACAAGGTGATTTATATAATTGTTATCATAACAAGTAATATAGCAATAAAAAGGCAATTTACATGACTGTTAACATAACAATTAACAATGCATTAACAAGGCGATTAACATGTTAATTAACATAACAATTAATATAACAATAGCAAGGCAATTACATGACCACTAACATAACAATTAACAACGCATTAACAAGGCGACTTACATAATTGTTAAACATTTAACTCACCGTGGCAATTAATCAATAAGAATGATTATGCTGACCATTAACTCATTGTAGCAAATAAAACGACAATTAATGGACAAGACATCATTGTAGTAGTTATGTTGGCAGTGAGAACGTTGGGTACACTCAAATTGAAGGAGGATACAAGACAATACAAAACTGCGGAAGGATCAACTCGGGGTCATTCAACAACAACACAATCACAGTTTTAAAGGAAAAATGTTGTACCACACCTCAACACAACGCAGTACACAAATGGTGGAAAATCATGCCCATTCCACAACAACACACTCAAAATTAAATGGCAAGACATGGTCATTCTATCAACAAAATAGACAACAATTAAGGGACAAAATGTGGTCAATCAATAAAAAAACTCAATCAACTTAAAGGCAATTCACTGTGCTACTTATCGGCCAATTCATGGTCATTAGTCAGCAACAATAAAATTAATGCAATCCACGCAGGGAGGGATACATAAGTTTGCTGAGATAAACCATTCAACCAACCATTCAATTGAAATCGCTGAGGTTATCCCTTCGATTAAGAATGCCCAGAAGTAAAAAACTTGTTGGGATTAACTATTCAAGTGACCTTTCAATTACAATCGTTGAGATTAACCTTTCTATTAAAAACGCCTAGAAGTATAAATTGTTGTACCTACATAAACATTCACTACAATAAGCATTTGAAAAATTCGCTAAATGTTCGTTGTAAATACAATAAACCCTATCAATAATATCGGAGGTAGGAGGCAGTTAATTATGTTGACCAGAGCCATCTTAGACCGGTTGTTGATATAAATCAGAGAAGATGCAGGCTTCATAATTATCTCTTAGTTTTGAGGAGATGCAAGGTGAGATATTGATGTGCAACCTTCGACAGGCATGAAGCAATAACTAGGTGGGTACGAATTAAAAATAAAAACACAGGTTAAAGAAATTGGCAACGTAGACTTCTTCAATGCACAAAATTTGTCAACAAAAATCTATTTTACACCATTTACACAGAAGCAGGCAGCTAGGTGATGTTTGATTAGGAATTAGTTGTAGAGGGTGAATTTTCCCTAACTCTGACCTCCAGAGATTAAACTAGATACAATTGTCATAATGCCTGCTTCTTATGGTAAGAGGGTTTTACCCGAGACCTTGTAGAAATATGAAGGTTTCATCAGAAAAAGGGTAACTTTGTAAGGTAATTAAGGTTTAGGACGTTCTGGTTTTTTAGAATTTTTTTTTTTATATATAGTATGTTAACTCACCAGGTAGTTAAGAGTATCGAATGGCAGTCATAAAGAGTAAAAATCAAGGTGAAATCGTTGTCACAATTAATGTCCAATAAAGCAGTCTTAAATGCACAGTTTCAGTCTTGATAAGGGAAAATCACCAGAGTAACAAGGGGCACAACGTAGACAAGAAAGATCAAATTTCACTGTCAATCAATAATTTGCTGGGTTAATATCCGCATCAAGGCACAAGACACACAATCAACCAAGGACAAAAAACAAAAGTAGACGGCTGACAAGAACATCCTTCGCTCCTCATCCACGCACAGAAAAGCAGGGCATTGATATTCATAGGTCTATTAATGTCGAAGCGACGATCGTAGATCAGGATCCTAGCCGACTGCTCAGGCACGAACTGATGAGCTAGGGACGAAGGAAAAATAAACCTCAGTCAATGCAATCAATAAACCTCAGGAAAATCAAGACATTTACGGGTCGAAGGCCATGGTAAATCAACCAATCATCAAGTGAATCTATGGGGAAATTTCAGTCATCAATTAGAATGCCAATACTATCATATTCTTTACTTGATTAAGCATACAGAGATGAAAGCATAAATCATACTAACAATCTACCATGCAGAAATAAAGGAAAGCGTATCGTTGCCCAATCGCCCGCTCTGCGTTGATTTCTCGTGCACTTTGTGTCGCTCTCGCTTGCCGACTGATGAGATTTCATTTCTACCTCCTAGCCAACGCTAGGGGTACTCTTCTTCCCCCTTATCCCCCCGAGCCGCAAAGGGGCCATGCACACTAACCAGAGATTCAGCTAGCTCCCATCTCGCCTCGCAAGGCCGAGTTGCCACTCCTTACTGAAATCGGTATCCCAACTCCCACAAGCTAAGTCAGTCAAGTATATATTTCTGCAGCATAACGTTATAGAAAACAAAAGAGCCCCCTCATCATTCTCCTCCTCCATTATATAGATTTCCCAAGTCAAAAACTTTCCCAAAACCCCTTTTAAATTATTTTTCATAAACTTAATTCATAATAATCCTCACCATACATGTGTCACCCATCCCCTTCATTCCTCCAAAAACTAAATCCTTTAATTAATTAATTACCCTTATTTCCCTCACCCACCTAGAGTCACTCCTAGAATCGCTCCTAGGTGTCCCAAATTCCCTTACAGGTTTTAATGACTTTCCCAATTATTAATTTGCTAGTTCAATTTAAATTAGAAAGTTCTTAAATGGTAGATACCTTACTAAGTTGGACTAACTAATTTTCCCCTAGTGTTTCCCCTTTCTTTTAAGGTTCCCTCTTTTTCCTAGTTTCCTAATTATTTTATATTTCCCCTTTTTAATTAAACTCAAAAAGGCATGTGCAGAAACTTACCTTTTTTCCCCTTTCCCCCCACCCCCCCCCTTTTTAATGAATTAAATTTGTAATTAGCATAATAAAGTAAAACAATCATTTCCCCTTTTTAAGTTTTATCCCAAAAGATTTTTATAAATCACTTTAATTGCTTACCCCTTTCTTGTCACAAGATTAACGAAGATTACCTTTATTATTTATTTTATTTTTTTATTTTTATATATGTTTATTTTTATTATTTTTATTTTTATAAAAAGGTAAAATTTTACCACCAACAAAATTTAGACCTAGACCTTATTTTCCTAGGTTGGGCGACCTTTTGTTTAAGGGAAAGGTTTCAAATCTTCCTTAACACTTTATTGTCCTAAATCCATCTAGGTTTATCCAATTATTAAATAACCACGCGACGTGCCCTTCAGGACACACCACGTGCTCCAAGGGTCCCACTAGCCTCTTTCTCTTTCTCTTGTGACGTTCCCTTCAAGACGCACCACGTGCTCCAAGGGTACCACTCGCCTCTTTCCATTTTTCTTGGGCGACATGCCCTTTAGGATGCACCACTTGCTCCAAGGGTGCCACTCACCTCTTGACTGACTTGGTAGAGATAAAAAACCCTTGGAGTCAATACTCTGCTAGGTGATCTTGTGGGAGACTAAGGACCTCTAAGGAATAAGGTCCCTCCCTTACTGCGCACCCCTTAGAATCATCGTGAGCGACTATCGTAGTCTTCCCTCACGACATCGTGGGTCCTCTCGAACTAGGTAAACATTAACCTACAGTTCGAGCCACTGTGGGAGTGCTAGTAGGCTGTGGTAGGGATGTTTTCGACACCTCTCCCTCAAAATATCTGGTAGTCGAGCGTGACCCCTCTACTCCACATTTGAGTCTGGTCGACAAGCTATCATTAGCCTGCATCATCAACGAATCATGTCAGAAATATATCCATATCATATCATCTAATCAGATGCACTAATATCACATATAAAACAATCAAACCCTAATAGTTCACTCCTCGATTCAATCCGGAGTCCAAGGGGTTCCATCGATGCCCCTGCATCCTTGAGGTCCAAAATTCTGCACACTCAGTAAAACCGAGTCAATATCACCTATCTATGTCAATGCAACAAAACAACATGACATCAACCCATAACGCCTCATAATAAAAATCAAATGTTTTATTAGCATAATAATTCTAATCACTTGCGAGCAAGTGTCCTCAAATAATAAGTTCGCTCAGTGTGCCAGAGCGGGATGTTACAATGGCATATTGAATGGATCTTCCAATTGTTTTCCTTGTAAGCTTAGATTACATATACCTATGAAGGAAGTTGATCTTCATGAGCATGTTGAGGAATTGATTATGACCTATTGATCCAAAAAATTTAGTCTCTCATTGAAATAAGGAATCCAAGGCTAATATAATAATTCTTGAATCAATGAAGTATCATTTCATCTCTCACATTACAGAGAAAAACATAGGAAATGACATGTTTGGAGATTTTGTTGAGTTGTTTCAAAACTTGTGTTCCTCAATAGAGGCTCCCGCAAAAGTAGCTTTTAGTTCTTCATAGGAGAAATATAGATATTTTGGTGAGCTACTTGACTAGGAACACTAAGTTTAGATATCAATTGCATGCTATTGGAACACATGTGGATGATCAAGGGTTTGTGTCCATTTTCTTGAATGAAATTTTTCCTTCTCAAATGATTTTTGTTTAGGGTGCTTTTTCTTGTTAGAACTTGCCAAATTTTGCAAAGCTTCATATTGATCTTGTGCAAGAAGAAATCATATTGTAGACTTATTTAGGATAATAAGGAGAAGTAGTTTCAATTGGTCTCATTAGGAAGACAAAGAAAGCTAAAAAAACTCTACAAGAAGAAGGAAGACTCAATTATAGAAAAGAAGGGCTTCAAGAAGGTGACGTGTTTTTGATGTCATGAGATGGGACATTATTCCAGCAAATGCCCATTGAAGAAAAGGGGAAGGGTGTGAAATATGTTGCAACTTGGAGTGTAGTAGGTGTAGAGGAGGATTCCTCTCTGTTTAATAAGAACTTTTATTTGGACTCTTGTTTATCTTCTAACACCATGTCTATTGTTGGATGGTATGTGGGAAGCGGAGCTTCAATACATATGACATATGACAGGTCATTTTTCAGTTGATTTTAGGAGAAAGAGGGAGGCATGAGTGTGGTATTTGGTGATGATGCTAATTTTATTGTGATAAGAGTTGGATCCATTTCCCTCCAAATGTTTTCAAGTGATGTTCTTGAGTTCAATGATGTTCCAATTGTTATTAGTTTCAAGAGTAATATTATTTCAGTTTCTTGTATGACAATTTTGCAGTGGCAAGTTTCATTTCAAGGACAACAATGCATAATCAATGAATATAAACTGGCTAGTCCAATGAATTTGACTAGAGAGTTAAGAGAGGGTGTCTTTTACAAAATTCTTTCTAACCCTATGGCCCTTATACATTCTAGTGAGAAACTAGATTATCCTTCTATACTTGAGGAGGCACATGTAGGGAATGCATGGTAGGATTCCATGGATATAGGTTTAGAATGTATTAATAAATTATGGATTAATTCCAAGCTTGTAGCTAATGGGAGTCTTGTAAAGTATAGAGACATGATTTTTCAAATTTTTGAGGAAGAGGGGATTGACCCTGATGTTTCTCTTTCTTTAGGATTCTCTAAAAAAGAAGGAATTGACTTATCAAGTTGATGTGTTGGTTTCCAAGGTTTTTGAGGTGCATGCGAAAGATACCCGTGATCACAAGATGTTAACATCTATGTGTGGGTTTTTTATTGAACCACGAGCTTGGTATTTCAAGATCGGGGATTTGAATTGTATAGTTGTTTATCATTGTGATTTTGATGCAATTGATTCACATGTATTGGTATTGTATGGATATGTTATTATCTTTACCGGATGTTCTATATAGCTCATGATGTGGTGACTGGAGAGTTTGTAGCATGATGTTGAATTGAGGTATGATGGATTTTGGAAGGTTATTGATGATACAAATTTATGTTCCTTCATATTCAAAAGTGATCAAAGGTAAGGTTGGAGCCAATGTTGATAATTTTTATTCATCTATAACAGGGGAGTGAGAAATAGTATTTGAATCATTCTACGATTGGTATTAGGATAAACTAAAGAATCCAAGACACTTCCATATAATAAGAAGGGATTTGGGAAATATTAGAAAGAATGAATCCTAAGGTTAGGAAGATGATTGGATTGGGTTCCAATTAACCTACACAATTATTTTTCATAAGGGATTAGAATAACAAAGTTGGGAGTAGACTCATATAAGAGGTTTTATTTTAGATACATGTTTGTTTGCATCATATGTGAATGTTTTCATATAAATTTTGTTATGATAGAATAAAAAATAAACTATTGCTTTCAATAAAAAATAATTAAACTAAATTAAGAAAGAAACGAAGGCACTTGGACCAAGGAAGGTCAATGTAACAATGGTATGGGTGCCCATAGAAGTTGTCCATACTCTAATATAGGCCTCATATCTCTATCACCCATGTCACTATAATGTTGATTATATGCAAAGTCAATGAATACTCTCAGCCTATATTATATCATTAAATGTGCATGAAGGGAAACAAAGCTTAGCCATGGAATGCCAATTGCACTTAGGTGAATACCTTATAAGGATTAAATTATTTTTCTTTATAGGTAACATATTCTTGGGGGAAACCTCACGTTGGTTGAGTTTCTTCCTCTTACCTCTTCTTGGGTTGACCTAAGTTTGGATCTCAACAGGTTTCCAAAAAAACCCTAAAAAACTATCGGCCCTCCTGGTAAAATAGAAGGCAACACCACACATAGGGTGCACAACGCAATCTCACCTAAGATATATTTAATGGGAGACTGCAATACTCAAGTGTTTTCATTCTAGGAAGGAGTGGGGATCTGTGGTTGTCTTCTTCCTTCTTTATGCATTAACCTTGTTAATTATTTAAGTATTTCTAGGATTTATTCATCTTTAGCCTTACGCATGCACGTTGATACATCTAGTTTAATAATTAATTCATAATCTAATCATTAACAGAAATTAAACATTCATTAAACATCACATAGAACCCAATTTGTATCGTTTTTCACCCCCTCCTTGGGATATGTCCACACAGATATGGATTCTCTTCCCTTTTATTTAATCTGCTGCAAGATCTTGTGCTGCAGGTATTAAATCTTAGTAATACAATCAAGATTGAGGGTGGTAACCCTCTATGAGGTGGACTAGATCACATTGGGCTCCTCATACTATGACCTAACCCTAAAAATCCTCTCTTACTTGACTCTTATACAAACTTATTACAATCAACAATTCCACAAAGTGATATGATCATTTTCTCTCCTTAACTAACATCCCCCTTTCTAGACCTCCTAGGTTATTATTTATACTACTTTACAGGCTTATAGCCATTACAATCCTTATCAAAAACCATAACCCTATCCTAGTTAGGCTTGTCTTATTGCATGCCACATTTCTTTTTCTCCTGCATGTTGTTTTTCCTTCTTTTCTTGCATGTTGATTTCTTGCTAATTCTTGTGCATGCCCCAAAATTAGATCTTCCTTTCCAGAAATATGTCTTTCCTCAAATCAGATCCTTATCCAAAAGTAGGCTTGCACCCAGAATAGACTTCCTTTCTCAAAATTTTCCTGCTCCCAACAAGCCCCCAACACTGACATGTGGCTCATCCCGAGCCACTTAGGTGGTGTGCACTCCCTGAACAACCTTAGCCAAGATGTGAAACTTTCCTTCTAATTATTCCCCTTTTTCTCTATCTTGCACATATTTCTTTGTGAGCTCCTCTATCCTATGCATTGTGATGTGTTCCCTTAGATAATGTATTCTCTCGAAATGATCCCAATCCATCCTTGTCTTCTCCTCCTTCAGTTATGCAATTATTTTCATTTGTTCCTCCTGGAGAGGTTATAATTGGGATTTCCTTACCTGCTTGTTATTGTACGTAGTCTTCAATTCTATTTGCAGGGTCTTCATATCCTGCGCACCGTTCAATTGTTGTGTAATTCTCATGGTCTTTTTTCGTTGCTTTAAATCCTGCATTGCAGTGCTGATTTCCTCCTCTTGTTGGTCTAGTTGTTGGACATTGTCATCTTCCTCCTATAAAATTTCATACCCCACCCAGTTTCAAGTCTCCCTGATTTTCAGCCAATGTTTAATGACCAAACCCATATTTATGACAGCCAATTAATCTTAGCATATAATGAAATTTTCATAATTGAAACATGAGGATTCTGAACAATATTTAACGCAGAAATAAAACCATATCAGCAACACATAACTCATAAAATTTAACATAGTGAATTTTTGTCTAACAATGACCCTGGAAAAACCCACAAGGGGAAAACCAGTGAGAGAGGGAGTTTTTCTTATTTCATAGCTTCAAAGAAAATATTTTACAACATATTCATCTTCATAAATTTATTGAAAAACTTATCTCAAAAACCGTGCCAAGTCTTCATACAAAATCTGAGCCAAACTCCTTAAAATTCATGCATGAATTTCCTGCACAAAAGTATACCTCTTCTCTTTGATATTTGTGCCTCTTTATTTCTATATGGATTCCTTGAAATCTGTGCCAACAACAACAACAATATTTTGGGCAATAAGTGCATGTACCACCTCCTTGAAAACCATGTCAATCAACCATAAATCACACACATAAATTATCCTGGATTTCTGTGCAACAAAACGACAGTACAGATAGTCAAAATCCATATGGTACGACCTGTGTCAGTTGGCTATACCTTCCCTCATTTTCTGTGCCAAAACAAAACCTCAACCGTGCAGATTGCTAAAATCCGTACTGTATCGCCTCTATTAAATGATGTGCCTCTTCCTCGATTTTTGTTCCAGTATAAAGTTGTACAGACTACTGAAATCCATATTGTATGGTGTGCAATAAATGTTGTACTCTCTCCTCAATTTTCATGATAAAGTGTGCCTATATGTTGTCTTGGAATGCATGCCCTAGCTCAGTAAAAATGGCCTCCTTCTTCAGCTCACCCTCTTTCTCTCCTTGCTCTCTTCTTGCTCTCTCAACAAATGAATGCATTAACCCTAGAAAGGGTGCACCCTCCTACCCTAGTCTACCTCATGAGGGAAGGTGAAGAGTCCTCTCATCCAATGGTTGAGATTAGATGAGATCAATGATGGAAATAAAATCTCTTTATTCACTCACTTTCCCTAAATCTCAAAAAGTCACCTTTTAATTTGTCTCTCACAAATTAAATGACTAGGGTCCACATTAGGCACTTTCTCACCCCTTAGGTGCATAGGTGATGAGAAACACTTGCCTAGGTACTTTTTAATTATTTTTAACACTCCCTCTTATCGAGGAAAGTGTTACTCACCACTCCAAGCGTGTCCCTAAAAAATACAAACTTTCCTTTTCCCAAGGCTTTGATGAGTATGTCTACAACCTACTCATATGTAGATATGTATTGTAATTCAACTGCTCCTCTCTGAACATAGTCACAGATGAAGTGATAATGAATCTCAATATGCTTAGACCTATCATGAAACACTAGATTCTTCGATAGTTTAATGTAACTCTGATTGTCACAATAAATAAAAGTAGGCCTCAACTACACACCAAACAATCCCACCAACAACTTGTGAAGTCAAAGAGCCTCACAACTGGCCTAACTGGAATCCATATAATCATCCTCTGTAGAACTCAAAGCCACTGAATTTTTCTTTCGACTGAACCAAGACACCACTATTGAGCCTAATCCGAAACAACACCCAGAAGTACTCTTCTGGTCACTAACACATCTTGCCCAATTTGAATCTGTATAGCCCACTAAAAGAACTCCATCCATTCTTTGATAGTCCAGACTATAATCTACCGTACCACAAAAATACCCGAGAACATGTTTTTTTCCACGTAGTGAACTCTCCTAGGCTCCACCATGAACTGACTGTGAGTATTGATAGAAAAACAAATATTCGTCCTAGTATTGACCAAATACATTAAAGAACCGATCAACTAACGATATAAAGTGGAATCCACCAACTGTGACTCAGAAGCATGAAGCTTCTTCCAATTGGTAATCATGGGAGTGGTCATTGGCCTACAATCCTCCATATGGAATATCCTCAAAATTTCACATACATAATTCCCCTATCCCAGGAAGATGTGTCCAGGCTCTAGCCAAACCTCCAATCCCAAAAATTGTGCATCAGTCTAATATCAGTCATCTCAAACTCTAAAGCAAGGCTCTCCTTGCAGCTAGTGATGAGTCTCTCTACCCCTATAATGAAAATATCATCCACATATAGCAAGAGTATGAGAGGATCCTCTCCAACCACAATGATGTATAGGTTAGGATCCTCCTCACTCTTCTCAAAGCCCAACTGCTACAAATAAGCATCAATCCTCAAATACCAAGCTCTGGGAGCTTGTTTAAACCCATGCAATGCCTTCTTCAGTCTGCGCACATGAGAATCTATCCCATGCACCTCAAAGCCCAATGGATGCTAAATATACACCTCCTCCTATATACGACCAGTCAGAAATGTGGTCTTCACAACCATCTGGTGGATCTTCCAACCCATTTATGTTGCAATGGAGATCACTGACCTGATCGAAGTATATCTAGAAACTGATGTGAATGTATCATCATAATCAACTACCTCAACCTGTGAGAACCCTCAAGCTACAAAGAGATATTTGTACTTCTCAGTGCTTCCATTTGCAACATACTTGAGTTTATAGTGCTACCTGGAAATCACCACTGACTTCCCCTCAGGTCTAGGAACAATTTCCCAAACATCATTCTTCATGATGAAATTGTAATCTTCTATCATGGCATCTCTCCAAACCTGTATACCAGTATCCTCCTCAAAAGTGGAAGGATTATACTCCTGAATATTGCTCACCATCACGGTGTAACTGTAAAATATCTCAGGAGGTTTACTCTCCCTCACAGCTTGCCTAGGATTGCCCACTGAACCTTGTGCCTCCCTCAAAGTATCCTGAAGCCACTTGGGCTTCCTCCTCTCTCAAATAGTTTCCCATGGAGGGGACTCTCCCTACTCAACCCCATCTCCTAAAGACTTTGATATTGAAGTAGAATATGGAGAACTCGATCCTGAAACCTGTGGACTAGTAAACTGCGATCCTGACATATGTAGCCTTGTCACCTATGGACCAGTCGTCACCGAAACTGGTGGCTGAAAACTCTGTGTCACTGAAGTATGCTATGGAATCACCTAAATTTGAGGTGATTATTGTTCACCCCTCTCCGTCCCTTGTGACTTCCTAAAGGCGCCATCCTCCTCAAACCTCACATCCCTCCTCAAAACTCTCTTCCTCAAGGAAGGAATGTATATACAGAAATCCTTTGAAGTCTTTCTAGACCCAACAAAGATCCCTCTCTCTGGCATGGGTTCTACCTTTGTCCTCTTCTCAAAAGGGACATGTGAATATGTAAGGCACCTAAAAATCCAAAAGTTCCCCACCGCAGGCTTCTTCCCAGAGAAATAATCCTCAGGAGTCATACTCTCCACTTCTCTCTGTGGACTCATGTTCTACAGATAAACTTTAGTGTAGCATGCCTCAACCCAAAGAAATAGTGGTAGCCCCTTATAATCTAGCATGGATCTAGTAGCCCCAACTATGGCCATGTTCTTCCTCTCAGTAAACCCATTCTATTATGGGTTGTGTTATCACTCAGTTTGTAGGATAGGTTTAGTAGCTTGGAAGTAAGACTCAAACTGGCATAACAGGAGCTTCCCCACCCACTGTCACCTCGATGGGGAGCTATTTCTATTTAGGGTGGTTAATCCCAAGGGAGACGTCCCTAGTAATATGGGGTTCTGAAAGGTCTTAAGGTTTAAAGGATCAAGCTGAGGGTTTCCTTTCACAGATTACTGCCAAAAGAGATAGTCAAATAGAAGGTATTCCACTGAAAGGGGCACCTGTTTGCGAGACAAGGCAAATAAAACTAAAACGTGCAAGCAGTGGTTAGTACTTCAATTTCTAATGACTATCTTCAATATATATGAGCAACAATAACATGTAATTATTGATGAAGTCAACGATGGCATAACAAATACAATGGCTTATAATACTTCTTCAATAAATACAAAATGATACTCAAGTGTTTTCATTCTAGGAAGGAGTGGGGATCTGTGGTTGTGTTCTTCCTTCTTTATGCATTAACCTTGTTAATTATTTAAGTATTTCTAGGATTTATTCATCTTTAGCCTTAGGCATGCATGTTGATACATCTAGTTTAATAATTAATTCATAATCTAATCATTAACAGAAAGTAAACATTCATTAAACATCACATAGAACCCAATTTTTATAATTTTTCACCCCCTCCTTGGGCTATGTCCACACAGATATGGCTTCTCTTCCCTTTTATTTAATATGTTGTAAGATCTTGTGCTGCAGGTATTAAATCTTAGTAATACAATCAAGATTGAGGGTGGGAACCCTCTATGAGGTGGAATAGATCACATTGGGATCCTCATACTATGACCTAACCCTAAAAAACCTCTCTTACTTGACTCTTATACAAACTTATTACAATCGACAATTCCACAAAGTGATATGATCATTTTCTCTCCTTAACTAACATTCCCCTTTCTAGACCTCCTAGGTTATTATTTATACTATTTTACATGCTTATAGCCATTACAATCCTTATCAAAAACCATAACCCTATCTTAGTTAGGCTTGTCTTATTGCATGCCACATTTATTTTTCTCCTGCATGTTGTTTTTCCTTCTTTTCCTGCATGTTGATTTCTTGTCAATTCTTGTGCATGCCCCAAAATTAGATCTTCCTTTACAAAAATATGTCTTTCCTCAAATCAGATCCTTATCCAAAAGTAGGCTTGTACCCAGAATATACTTCCTTTCTCAAAATTTTCCTGCTCCCAACAATCCCCCAACACTGACATGTGGCTCATCCCGAGCCACTTAGGTGGTGTGCACTCCCTGAACAACCTTAGCCAAGATGTGAAACTTTCCTTCTAATTCTTCAACTTTTTCTCTATCTTGCACATCTTTCTTTGTGAGCTCCTCTATCCTATGCATTGTGATGTGTTCCCTTAGAGACTCTATGCTCTCGAAATGATCCCGATCCATCCTTGTCTTCTCCTCCTCCAGTTATGCAATTATTTTCATTTCTTCCTCCTGGAGAGGTTATAACTGGGCTTTCCTTACCTGTTTGTTATTGTACGTAGTCTTCAATTCTATTTGCAGGGTCTTCATGTCCTGCGCGCCCTTCAATTGTTGTGTAATTCTCATGGTCTTTCTTCGTTTCTTTAAATCCTGCATTGCAGTGTTGATTTCCTCCTCTTGCTGGTCTAGTTGTTGGACCTTGTCATCTTCCTCCTATAAAATTTCATACCCCACCCAGTTTCGAGTCTCGCTGATTTTCAGCCAATGTTTAATGACCAAAGCCATATTTATGATAGCCAATTAATCTTAGCATATAATGAAATTTTCATAATTGAAACATGAGGATTCTGAACAATATTTAACGCAGAAATAAAACCACATCAGCAACACATAACTCAGAAAATTTAACATAGTGATTTTTTGTCTAACAACGACCCTGGAAAAACCCACAAGAGGAAAACCAGTGAGAGAGGGAGTTTTTCTTATTTCAGAGCTTCAAAGAAAATATTTTACAACATATTCATCTTCATAAATTTATTGACAAACTTATCTCAAAAACCGTGCCAAGTCTTCACACAAAATCTGAGCCAAACTCCTCGAAATTCATGCATGAATTTCCTGCACAAAAGTATAGCTCTTATCCTCGATATTTTTTCCTCTTTATTTCTATATGGATTCCTCGAAATCTGTGCCAACAACAAAAACAATATTTTGGGCAATAAGTGCATGTACGACCTCCTTGAAAACCATGTCAATCACCCATAAATCACACACATAAATTATCCTGGATTTCTGTGCAGCAAAACGACAGTACAGATAGTCAAAATCCATATGGTACGACCTGTGTCAGTTGGCTATACCTTCCCTTATTTTCTGTGCCAAAACAAAACCTCAGCTGTGAAGATTGCTAAAATCCGTACTGTATCGCCTGTATTAAATGATGTGCCTCTTCCTCGATTTTTGTTCCAGTACAAAGTTGTACAGACTACTGAAATCCATATTGTATGGTGTGCAATAAATGTTGTACTCTCTCCTCAATTTTCATGATAAAGTGTGCCTATATGCTGTCTTGGAATGCATGCCCTAGATCAGTAAAAATGGCCTCCTTCTTCAGCTCACCCTCTTTCTCTTCTTGCTCTCTTCTTGCTCTATCAACAAATAAATGCATTAACCCTAGAAAGGGTGCACCCTCCTACCCTAGTCGACCTCATGAGGGAAGGTGAAGAGTCCTCTCATCCAATTGTTGAGATTAGATGAGATCAATGATAGAAATAAAATCTCTTTATTCACTCACTTTCCCTAAGTCTCAAAAAGTCACCTTTTAATTTGTCTCTCACAAATTAAATGACTAGGATCCACATTAGGAACTTTCTCACCCCTTAGGCGCATAGGTGATGAGAAACACTTGCCTAGGTACTTTTTAATTATTTTTAACACTCCCTCTTACCGAGGAAAGTGTTACTCACCACTCCAAGATTGTCCCTAAAAAATACAAACTTGCCTTTTCCCAAGGCTTTGATGAGTATGTCTACAACCTACTCATATGTAGATATGTATTGTAATTAAACTGATCCTGTCTAAACATAGTCACTGATGAAGTGATAATGAATCTCAATATGCTTAGACCTGTCATGAAACACTGGAATCTTCGATAGTTTAATGTAACTCTGATTGTCACAATAAATAAAAGTAGGCCTCAACTACACACCAAACAATCCCACCAACAACTTGTGAAGTCAAAGAGCCTCACAACTGGCCTGACTGGAATCCATATAATTAGCCTCTGTAGAACTCAAAGCCACTGAATTTTTCTTTCGACTGAACCAAGACTCTTCTGGTCACTAACACATCTTGCCCAATTTGAATCTGTATAGCCCACCAAAATAACTCCATCCCCTCTCTGATAGTCCAAACTATAATCTACCGTACCACAAAAATACCTGAGAACATGTTTTGTTGCCACCTAGTGAACTCTCCTAGGCTCCACCATGAACTGACTGTGAGTATTGACAGCAAAACAAATATTTATCCTAGTATTGACCAAATACATTAAAGAACCGATCAACTAACGATATAAAGTGGAATCCACCAACTGTGACTCAGAAGCATGAAGCTTCTTCCAATTGGTAATCATGGGAGTGGTCTTCCAATTGGTAATCATGGGAGTGGTCATGGGCCTACAATCCTCCATATGGAATATCCTCAAAATATCACACACATAATTCCCCTATCCCAGGAAGATGTGTCCAGGCTCTAGCCAAACCTCCAATCCCAAAAATTGTGCATCAGTCTAATATCAGTCATCTCAAACTCT
>SNQJ01S0098805.1:0-11211 GCA_010110895.2 Picea sitchensis | reverse complement strand
TAGTCGAACAATCGACGAAAACCATTGTCGATGGTCCAATGAATGGTTTATTAATTAAAAATTAATAATTTGGATCATGCCATGTTGAGCCAATAGTTTTGGACAGAAGGATATACACCCTAAAAAAACAAATAATAATAATAATAAAGAGTTTAAACTTTGTTGTGGATGTAGGTTTCTCTTCCATATTCCATTATAATAACACTTCAATAGAATAAACATGGACACAACTTCTAGTATTTCATGCAACACCTTATGTTGTTGCAACTCTAGATGTTACAGCTCCATATGTTGGAACTCCAGACGCTGTAACTCCATATGTTACAACTCTCAATGCTATGGCAATCACTTTGCACATGATAGCACTTAACAACATGACATAACCATCGAAAAAGAGATCGTGGTATGGGAGAAACAGTTCACCAATTCGGCTATTGAGAACGTGACATTAGCCACCAATACAATGAATCATCTAATGACAACAAGCCTGGACCACATGCATAGGACATATGACACATGAGGTAAGCGCAGAAAAGGTACATGCTCCTCCTTACACTTGCCATATAATTTAAATGACATTAATAATAATAAATAAATAAATAACACACACACACACAAACACACATACATATATTAAAAAACAATTAACCTTTGTTGTGGATGCAGGTTCCTCTACAAGATTCCAATAGAATAATGCTTCAACACAATAAATATGACAACAACATCTCCTATTGTATGAAACACCTCATGTTGTTGCAACTCCATATGCAACAAATCTAAATTTCGCAACTCCATATACTCCAACTCCAAATGCTACAACTCTAGGCACTGCAACTCTAGATGTTGCAACTTCAAGTGCTATGGAAATCTCTTTCCATGTGGAAACACTTAACAACGTGACATCACCATCAAAAAATATATCATGGTACGAGAGAAATAGGTCACCGATCCAACTATTCAGAACATGATGTTAACCACCGATATAATGAATCAACTCATGACAACAAGCCCAAGCCATGTGCATAGGACATGCAACACATGAGGTAAGTGGTGAAAAGGTACACACTCCACCTTACACTTCACATATAATTTAAATGACATTAATAATAATAAATAAATAAATAAAAATAACACACACACACACACACACACACACACACATATATATATATATTAAAAAAAAAAAAAAACTTTTTTGTGAATGTAAGTTCCTCTTCCAGTTTCCATTAGAATAATGCTTTAGCATAATAAATATGGTTGCAACATCATGTATTGGATGAAACATCTCATGTTACTGCAACTCCAGATGTTGCAAATTTGAGTGCTATGGAAATCTCTTTCCATGTGGAAACACTTGACAACATGATGTCACCATCAAAAAAATGATCGTGGTATGGGATCAAAAGGTTACCAATCTGGCTATTGAGAACGTGACGTCAACACTGATACAATGAGTCATCTCATGACATAAAGCCTAAGCCATGTGCATAGGACATATGACACATGAGGTAACTGATGAAAATATATGTACTCCTCCTATCACTTCACATATCATATAAACGACAATAATTGAGATGATAGATGTGACCAGTTTACCCATGTGCCATCATCATTACCCCATAACTTAGAATTATTACAAGACAAGTGGCAATAAATATCTGACCTGTATGACCACTAATTCCATTAAACACCACATGTTTCTACCATCACACCGTCTCCATGACTATAGTTCACATTGGTTCCACATCAACGACTGTCACCCTCTCTGAATTACTATTTTTGAAAAGCTAGTGGAATCATATTACTTACCATTATATAGATTAATAATAATTAAACAACAAGTGGCAATAAATATCTTACCTATCCGACCACTAATTCCATTAATCACCTAACATTTCTTCCATCACACCACCTCCGCGACCATAATTAACATTGATTCCACCTCAATGAACATCACCCTCTCCGACTTACTATTTTTTAAATGGTGGTGGAATCAAATTACTTACCATTTTCCCTCACCAAGTGTTGCAAGACCTCTACAACCAAGTCGGTAAGATCGAAGAACAAGGGTAGCCAAATTATACCAAATAACAATGATGGATGACTCTCTCATTCACCATGAACCATATGGAGGGTTAGTTAAAGAATATTAAGAAGTCTAGAGGGTATTATAGGTGGTAGGGTGGGAAATATATATCGATGGAATCCAGGGTCAATACAACGAAGAAATCACCCTAGAATTTGTTGTAACTTTGAAAGAGGATAAGGCGCAAGCCCTTGGAGTTCCAATTGTAGTGAATGAAGAAGTATTTTTTGGTGTGACATGGATGCCACAAGAAGGAGAACAATGGTTCTCCCAGAAGAAAAAATTACCTGGTATAAAACACTAGTTCTTGCAAGAAGGAGAGGAGATAAGGAACAAAGGAAGTGGGTTCGATAGGAATTCCTTGAGTCCTCTATGGTCAAAGGTGGTGTATCATGTGCATACATACTTCACCTGTGAAGGATTCCATGGAATCATCTTCAAGTATCACCTGAAGCTACTACATGATATTAGACATCAGAGGTTGATAAATATCCCTTTCTTTGTATGGAAGATCCTACAAAACATGGCCCAAAGTGTCCAAAAATAACAATGACAACAAGAGGGCCTCACCCACCATTGGATTATCAAGATTGTGGTCATGCATGCATTCCACGAGGCCGATTGTGCATGGGAAATCCCAAAGAAATGTCATTCACAAATTGTGTAAGTATTGATTTCTCTGGAAACAACAAGATCCACACATGACTTGGGGGGAAAATGTTCCACATAGCCTTCAGAGGAAGGACGTTGAGGGACCTTCTGGGAAGAGAATTAAAGTAGGCCACCCCAAAAAGGAAAGTCTTGACCCTAAAATAAGACGAAGATGATAATAGAAGCAGTTGTTCCTAAGAAAAACATGACACGATCCTCATTGGGATTGGTCGATCCTGCTGAAACAGAAGAACCAACCGAAAGGAATGAGTCAAAAGAACAACAAGAAGAGACCCCTGATGTCACACAAGAACTTGAAAGGGAGGTTCGAATAATTTAGGAATTAGGTACAATGAATACATAACCCCCGGCTACAACAAAAGAACCAACATGGTAGGAAGAGTCAATTAATGGAAGGTATTTACCTGAAGAATGAGTGGGGGAGGATGAATTCCCTAAAGCGGGAAAGAAGGAATCATATTCTTTTCAATTCATGGTCGAGAAATGGACGTTGCTGCAATAGAAATTGAGGGAGAAACACATGTGGAAAAATCGATAAATAAGGCTCCCATGCAAAAGAAACCAAGGCATATTCTAGGTAAACCTCACCAGCCTCTATACTTGTTGGGCTCCCAACAATTCCCCATAAATTTGGAAAAAATTATTGGTCCCCATTCAAATCTTGGAAAAATAATCTTTTTCATTGTATTTGGTCTTGCTTGGTTTGAAGAAGATGACTTGTTGATTCCTTTGGTGACATTTGGTGTGTTATGTTTTTATCAATTCTTTGGATTATTTGCATCATTCGAATCTTTTGGTTTTCTAGATATTCAATGTGGTGCACATACTCAGATTAACTTCTTTGAATTCATTCCATATCTTGAGTTGCTTGAAATAGGGATTATTATGAACTTTTGTCAGTTTTGTCTTCAATGCATTAATATGTTATATGAAAATTTTGATTTTTTTAAATAACTCATGAAAATGTTTAATTTTTAAAAGTTTTAAAGAACAAAGACAAACAAGAAATTGAAAATTGCTTAAGGAATAAACATGATCATTATCCCAACATTACATGCTTTAAATTGTTACATCG
This sequence comes from Picea sitchensis, assembly GCA_010110895.2. Lineage (NCBI taxonomy): Eukaryota > Viridiplantae > Streptophyta > Pinopsida > Pinales > Pinaceae > Picea > Picea sitchensis. The sequence continues at coordinate 7,378 of SNQJ01S0098805.1, read as the reverse complement.
AGTAATTAATTAAGTTTTATATCTGTATATTAATATATATGATTGGTGTGAAAATATTTTTGTATAGTTTTGATAGTCATTTAATTAAATTAAATTTATTTTATTATTTATTTATTTTTAAATATTTAGCTACATAACCCTAAATTATATTAATTAATGATCTATTGTGATTTGTTTGTTTCAGGAGTTGATTTTTTATATTTGGATATGGATTGCAATGTTAATCACTCATCCAAATATATGCAGATCATTCGATAATTCTCCATACCATTATCAAAATCTAGGACGAATTTGGTAGAAATTAGAACTAACCAATAAATTTAAATTTCATTTATCACCAAAGGGAGAAGAAACTCGCAAACTGGTTGAAAACCCACTTGCAAAACATGCCAATTTACCTCTCAAGCAAGCGATTTTCTCACAAAGTAAATCATTGGGGATAAACCATTATCTCATGAACACAACATTTCTCATATTCGATTTCGCGTCAATCTCTAGGAGGCTAAATGAAAACTTACTTTTTGAGAAAACCGTGCAACATTTCACAAAATGGTTGAAAACCCATTTCCCGAACGGACCCAATTTGGCTAATTGAGAGATTTGTCCTAAAAAAATGAACTATTTGAGAGATAGAATGGGTTCTTTACAAGGAAAATTTATGGTGGCAGAAATTGATTGGCAACGCCCATATTGGTGCTTCATTTTATAAATATATGGGAGGGAGGAGAGTCTCCGGAGAAGATAAAATGATCATAATATTTTAACATTATTTTTCATTTGAAAACATTGTTTTTTTTAGAGGAATATGCATGGAATTTTAAAGGCATGGAATTTTAGTAGAAGCTCATGAAGTTATAGCTAGAGGAAACTATGAAAGAACAACTACCATGTAGAAGGTATTGCAGGCAGGATTATGGTGGCCAGCAGTCCATAAATATGACAAGGAATATTGCCAGGAATGTGATGTCTGTCAGGGGGTTGGAAAACCCAATAGAAGGGATGAGATACCTCTAAGACCACAAGTGACTCTACAGGTCTATGAAAAATGGGAAATAGAATTTGTTGGACCTATTAATCCACCAGAAAAAAGGTCAGGAGCTAGATATATCATTACTGCGACTGAATACTTAACAAGATGGGCAGAAGCAACACCAGTCAAATATTGTAGCGCATAGACAACAACACACTTAATACTTGAGAAAGTGATCACCAGATTTGGATGTCCCAGAATTTTAGTGAGTGACCAAGGCACTCATTTTATTAATAATACCATCATGGATATGAATGAGGAGTTTGAAGTCTATCACCAGAAGAGTACACCATATCATCCTCAAGGAAATGGAACAGTAGAAGTGTTTAATAAAATATTGGAAAATTATTTGACTAAGATCTACAACGTCAACAGGGATGATTGGGTCTTGAAACTAACAACAATATTGTGGGAATATAGGACCACATGTAAGAATTTGACAGGACAAACACCATTCATATTGGTTTATGGATAGGAAGAAGTGGTGACATTAGAATTTATGGTACCTAGTCAGCGCGTAGCCGCAATTACCAACTTGACAGAAAGAGGTGCAGTACATGAGAGGTTAAGTCAACTAATGGAAATGGAAGAGCATAAGATTCTGGAAGGATTTCACCAGGAAGTACAGAAAGAAAGAGACAAATCTTGGCATGAAAAACATATTAAAAAGAAGAGTTTTAAGAATGGAGACCTAGTTCTTCTCTATGACAACAAATTTTTCCCACCCGGTAAGTTTAGAATGCATTGGCTAGGGCCATATGAAGTAAATACTATCACATATGGAGTATTTGTGTAGCTAAAAGACTTGGGAGGAATAAAAGTGAAAGGAATGATCAACGATAGTCAAATGAAACTATACAGGTACAACCAACCTATTAATTCTTAAAAGTTACAGTGTAGTAAGAAAGTCATGTATATAATGTACTATAGTAGATTTTAGAAAAAGAAGAAAAAGGAAGACAAAAGTAGAAAAAGAATAAAAAGGAAGAAAAAAGTAGGAAAAGAAGAAAAAGGAAGATAAAAGTAGAAAAAGAAGAAAAAGGAAGAAAAAAGTAGACAAAGAAAGAAAATACAAAATATTGGGAAATATCATGTGCAGTAGATAGTGGAATCAGTGTGACAAAAATAAAAGCTAACTACACGCAACATATGGATGATAGGAAGAAAACATAGTGCACCGAGGGAAAAGTCACAACAGAAATGTACGACACCCTAGAAAATTGCAATGCACCTGAAAACGGGCCAACGGTCAGAAAAGTGAAAACCAGTTGTCGGGGTAAAAAGGCACGAATTGGGCATTTATGAAACTTAAGGAAGCATGATAGACAAGATTTAAAGAATTTATGACCATCAAAGAAGTGTCTCCAAGAATATTCATGGCATTTATAAAACCCACTATATAACTAAAATGTGGGCCAAACAAGATGCATTGTGAATTTACAAACCCACAAAGCTAAGGAGCATGAAGACAGGAGGAAACTAGGCAAGTTCAGAGATCGTAGTAGCCAAAGTTCAAACTGGAGAAGGAATAATTCCCATGATGGAAAATCCAAAGGTCAGCGCACCTAGTCAAACAACATGGAAAACACATGTTGTTTAGGATATCCAGTGTTGTAGCCAAAGCAATGGGCGATAGGCCTGGAAAACACAGGGATTCTGAATTTGCTAGAAATTCCTCATTTCGGACAGGGGAAAGATGTGAACAACTACGTGAAGTAGTTACTAGCAGTCCTCCATGGAGGAGGTTTGTGGTTGGATGCACCAATCTCCATCGATGTTGAACTTATTTCATTCATCACAGGACTTTCATCAGATGGTGATAAGTTCATGCAATACATGGATGATAAAACCAAGGAAAAGGCACTCGTAGAGGAGATGAAGAAAAAGTATGGGATAGAAATTTGCTCGCGTGACATAATTATAAAATAGATTAGTGATGCAACCACTAGGATGGAAACAAAATTGATGGAATGCAAACTCCTTCACAAATTCCACAAGGAGGAGGTCCCTGCAGGGGTTTCCGCAGCGGCAACACAATGCAAAAATGGTACCATGCTCAGCTAGGCCCCATACTTACTAAATCAATTCCTAGATGACTGCAAGGATGCATAAGACTTGGGAACTGAGTTCCACTACTCCTGACTCATCATACTGATAGCGCTAATTGGATGGAAGGATCCCACCTACTCATTTTTATGTGATAGAGTAGGATGATCTCATGCAACATGGTACACATCATTGGGAATCACTTCGGATCCAAAGAGGAGAAGTGGTAATTCCAACACTTTTGCTCAGTATTTCAGAAACCTACAAGAAAATATAGCCAACACCTAGAGAATAGCTCCTGAGGTGGTAGTGCAGTATCAAGGGATAGCCAACCTTAGGGCTACGCGACACATTATGTGGATATAGGCCTGCATGGATCCAAACAAATAATGGATGCAACTTTGATTTTTCATCAACACAGAGGAAATTGAATGGGCAATGAAAAACTAGAAAGAGGACTGAAAGATCCCAGTTATCACCAAGGACATGCCTAAGGGAAAAGAAGTGGAAGTAGGATCATCCAATATATCTGTAGGAGGCAGCATTGTGACCAAGAAGCCAACATATCAGGGGAATATTGGTCAAAATATAGTGCAAAACAAGAAGGGAAGCACCCCAAAGAATGACGAACAGATGGGAAAGAAGGATAATTCCCCAGTACAAGAAGCACAAGGAAGTGGGGACACAACGATACAAGAAACACCATCGGAAACTAATCCACAAGAGATAGGGCCACCCAAATGACCAATCATACATACATGTGGGATGAGCAAGAAGGCCAAGGCCCACAAAAAAATCTTGTAATACACAATCACCGAGGATGACGTTGATCTTGTTGTAGAGAGGGTACAAGATCGTGCAGTAGAAGAGTTTGAGGAGGCCAAGAAATAAAGAGGGAGGATAAGGAATGAGTTGGTCTACATTAAGAAGGTCCTGGAATAGATACAAGAAACCCAAATGAAAGAAAGAGGAACATAACCAATCCCCCGAGCCATAGACGCAAGGGGCAGAACTGCATAGAACGAAGAAGACACAATCAAACTCGTAGGACAAGGAATTCCGACCTTCCAGATCACAATAGAGATATTGTAGGTCGACAAGGCCATAAAACATACAACACTTAAATACCTGGCGTAGGTACAGTTGGTAGTGGCTAAAATACCAACAAAATCACTATATAAGCTACAAGTCAGTGTCACACAAGAAGTGCAATTGCGATCCAAAGAAGATGCGATGAAATTGCATGTAACCGGAGATGGAAAGGATGCACTGGAAATTGTGATAGAACATGTCCATCTATATACATAGGAGGAGAAGCAACGTGTAGATAAATTGGAGCAGAAGCTGAAGGAAGTCTTCACAAAAATTTGAGACAACGCGCAAGTAGCCATGAGCAGTGTCGCATAATATATTCAAATCATTGCGTAGATGCTTGAAGACTATAAAAATGAGATTGAGGAACTCAAAGAAAAGTTAACACCAACCACCCCTCCTGAAGTCACAGCTCAAAGGGAACAACAGGAAACCCTGCAAGTGGAAATGATGGAGAAAGAAGCTAAAAAGGGCACAAAACTTTTTGACAGGACCGCAAAACTATGAACAACGTTGGAGGTGTTAAAAATAATTAAAAAGTACCTAGTCAAGTGTTTCTCATCACTTAGGCATCTAAGGGGTGAGAAAGTTCCTAATGTGGACCCTATTCATTTAATTTTTGAGAGACAAATTAAAAGGTGACTTTTTGAGACTTAGGGAAAGTGGGTGACTAAAGTGATTTTATTTCCACCTTTGATCTCATCTAATCTCAACCATTGGATGAGAGGACTCTTCACCTTCCCCCATGAGATCAAATAGGGTAGGAGGGCGCACCCTTTCTAGGGTTAATGCATTCATTTTTTGAGAGAGAAAGAAGAGAGAAAGAAGAGAAAGAGGGCGAGATGAAGAAGGAGGCCATTTTTACTGAGCTAGGGCATGCATTCGAAGACAACATACAGGCACAATTTGGCATGAAAATAGAGGAGAGAGTACAACATTTATTACATGCCATACAGTACAGATTTCAGCAATATGTACAACTTTATACTAGCACAAAAATTGAGGAAGAGGCGCAACATTTTATACAGGTCATACAGTACGGATTTTAGCAGTCCATACAACTGATTTTTTCTTGGCATAGAAAATGAGGGAAGGTACAATCATCTCACATAGGCCATACCATATGGATTTTGACTGTCCATATAATCATTTTTCTACATAGAAATCGAGGATAATTTATGTGTGTGATTTCTGGGTGATTGGCACAGTTTTCAAGGAGGTCGTACATGCATTTATTGCCCAGAATATTGTTGTTCATTTTGACATAGAATTTTAGGCATCCGTACAACAAGAAAGAGGAAAAAATATTGAGGATAACACCTGTACTTTTGTGTAGGAAATTTTGGCATGGATTTTGAGGAGTTTGGCTCAGATTTTGTGTGAAGACTTAGCATGATTTTCGAGATAAGTTTGTCAATAAATTTATGAAGATGAATATGCTGTAAAAGATTTTATCTGAAGCTCTAAAATAATAAAAAATCCCTCTCTCACTTGTTTTCCTTGTAAATGTGTTGAACCTGCACATAATATATCGACCTAAACAATAATACACACATTTGCAGAGAGAATTTGAGAAAGAAGAAGAAGGAGAGAAAGAATGAAAGAATTCTCATTAACCGTTATGAATAATGAATACTTTATACATGATATAGTCTGTATAACTCAATGCGTTTGCACTGGAGGTGAACTAATGCACCATAGTGGTGGTATAGAGTGATCTAGACACACACCAACAGTTACGAGAGTGAACTTCCACCTAATCTAGTCTCTTAGGCAGTTACGAGAGTGAACTGCCACCTAGTTGAGTTAACTAGTCAATTAGTCTTCAGTTAACTAATTGAACAAAGAGTAGTGAGGAGTTAACTCAAGGAATCAAGGATAATGCACTAGTTTGGTGATGATCCCAAGGCAAGGTTGAATTATTATGGTGATGATCCCAATGTTGCATGGTGATAAAACCAATGCAACATCTAAACTCAACTCAACTAGTCAAACTGAAGTGTCAACTGAAAGAGAATATTCTCCAGGTGGAATATTCTCTCCTAAAATATAGGATACTAGATAATGACTAATTATGACTAATAAATAAGGAAAAACCTTAGGAAAAATAATCCTAGGTGCATGAGAAGTAACTCCAACACCCCCCCTGAACATCACTATGGTGAAAATAAAGAATGGGTCATGGCAACAAGGCCATGTTAGGTACCCAAATACAAAATATACATTGAAAATAGAGTGAGGAAAGAGGGAAAACCTCATGGGAAAACCCCCCCCTCAAGGTACAATGTATGTAAAAAGAAGAACTACAGTTTCTAGAAAGCTGTTTCCTTCACTCCAAGATGACTTCGCAAAGAATGAAACTTTTGCTCAGTGAAGGTCTTGGTGAAGATGTATGTCATATGTTTTGCTGAAGGACAAAATTGTAAGTCGATGATCCCCTCTTGTACTAAGTCGCATATGTAGTGCATGTGGATCTCGATGTGCTTCGTTCACTGTCTTTGAACTGGATCTCTGCAGAACTTCAGAGTGCTCTAGTTGTCACACTAGATGACCATCGGTCGATGAAACTAAATTCCCAACTCAGTGAGAAAATGTTGTAGCCACATAGTCTAGATGGTTATGTTAACTACCCCTCTTTACTCTGCCTCGATTGAATATAGAGCAATAGAATATTGCTTATTTCTCGACCAACAAATAGGCCCAGAACCATATTGAGTGAGTAACTAGATGTGGACTTGTGATCAATGTTATTGCCAACCCAGTTAGAATCAATAAACCTAATGAGATCTAATGTAGATTCTATTACATAATGAATCCCAAAGGTGATGGTGCCCTGTATGTATTGAAGGATATGCTTTGCATCTTTCCAATGTAGCTCATGTGACTCCTGCATGAACATGGAAATTGTGAAAACTACATATGAGAGGTCTAGTCTAGAGTGTGTGAGTTACAACAAGCTCCCCACTAGTTTTTTGTATAGTTTATTCTCAACCAGTGGAGTCTCCCCGCCATCCTCAAGTTTGACTCCTAATAGGAAAGGAGTCAGAGCAGACTTACAGTCTGTCATGTGAAATCTCTCAAGCAGATCTTGTCCATACATGGCTTGAGATAGTTTGATGCCTGGTGCATCCTAACTGATCTTGAGTCCAAGGAAGAAGTATAGCGGACCCATGTCCATCATCAAAAACATATCATGTAGAATCCTCTTGA